>JAWRVZ010000172.1:1307500-1461949 GCA_037043235.1 Rhodeus uyekii | reverse complement strand
GCATGTCCAGGTGTCTCCTGTGAATGAGACCTTTACTATTGTTGTTAGTGATAACATCTGCTCCTCAGGCTCATTGTCCTTCTTTGTGACCTGTGGAAAGTGGGCTGAGTGCTGACCTGGTCCCTATCTGATGCTCTTCTGTTTTCTTAACAACATTAATCATTAATCCTTAAAACTTAATCCCTTATCCCTTATTCCCTTATAATATCTTTCTCCAAATTTAATGATTTGTATGTTTGAGGCCCTTTTATCCTTTACCATTAGTCTTGATTGTATTCACTATCTCAAAATTTCTTAGGTCTTTGGAAAGCACTCAACCCACTGTGTTAAAGTTAAAAGTTACAAGGCAACATTTAATACTTTTGATACAACATAAGCTCCATCGTGATAATCTGTAAAGAAAGTTCAAAGTTATTCGCTGCGCAAATGTGGCACTGTTGTTTCTTTCTGCCACAACAATATTAACCTAGGTTTTGACCAGGAAACTTATTCCAATTTATCCATGGTCATTATTTTACTTGGGCATATTTTGCCCTGTAGGCCCACATTTTAAATTCAAATACAGCTGTTTTGGCAAAAGTTTGATTTGCCTTAGTATCTCTTCAGTACCATCTCTCACCATCTCTCACTCCATTCATACTCATTCACACTCACACTGGCCATTTTCTCTGAGTCTGCTGATCAGCTGGTTCCGATCTAAATGGGGCACACACAAGTTTTGATGTGTACTTCCACAAAATCTGAACACAACTTCGTCAAACCTTTCTGAATCTAGGCACTACACAATTTTAGACTCTTATTCTGTTTTACTCCTCTTTTTCTGTTTTATCATAATTTACAATTGTAGGCCTAAGCATAGCACATTTTTCTCAAATACATTTTATTATTCGTCTCATTTAAGATTTTTCCTATACTTTTGTTGCTGCTCATGAGCTATTTTTAAGAATAAATTGTAGATTTCTGCATAATCATAGATCCATGGTCAACATTTCCATCTCGTTACCCCAGTGATGAAAGCATTCCTGGATTCATGAATTTAGACCTTAGATATCATTTTTTTTATTCAATCTAGTTCTAGAAAATTACCATTAAACAAGAGGGAGTGACCAGGAAAGGTATTTTTCCACCCATAATTATTCTTATGGTGATGGTAACAATCTTTTCTTTGTTATTATACTTTCAACCCTAAGTGTTTAATGTAATCTAAATGCTCACTATACCAAATCCAGCCTCAGTTTGATCTGTTTTGTGAGTTGAGCACCCACTTCGGTCTCTCAATGAATTTCTTTCTTTTTTTTGTTTTTTTCTTCTTTTTTTTAATCGAGTTATTGGGCTGGATTGGTTCCTACTGAAAAAGCAGAAAGGATAGTTTAGCAGAGAATACAAGGAACTGCTATGAGACCAGTGAATAATCAGAATAAATTCAGTTAATATAATAATTAAATAAATTTGAAGGAGTCATGTCAAGTCATTCTTCTGCTTAGGTCATCAATCTGTTGAAGCCATTCGGCTCTTGATAAGCATTTTTTGTCAGGCTGTGATGTCACTCAAATGCCTGGGGTTGTAAAGTTGGATACAGTCTCTTCTCTGTCCTGTTGTTCTTCCTCTGTTTATTCTTAGCTCCCACAGTTTCGTATCTCAGGATGCTCTCATTGTCCTCAGGAAAAGTCTCAAGTGAAAGTTTCACCTTCTCCTGCAGTGTTGAATTCTTCTTCAGGAAGGGGACTGGAAGCCCATCACCCACTCTCTCTTCTTCTCTCTACAGACAAGTCTTTATCTTCTCATTTGTTGCTTCCCCTCATCAAGGCGAAATTACAGAAGCATCTGAAATTTGAACACTCAAGAGATCCGCATGAATCAAATTGAACTTTCAAAAACTCTAAATAGATTCTGTCAGAGCAATCAGCTCTGTCTCCTAATTCCACTTATTTAACCTAAATGATTCCTTTATGGAAATTAAAATCTCACTGGTTGACAACAGCAGCTCCCCCATTCTATTGTTAGTGAAGCAAGTTCTCCCTTGCAGGAAAAAGCAATCCATTTCGTCTTTGCATTATGTAGCAATAATCTACCTTCAATCATCAGAATAATACAGTTAAATAATTTTCCCTATCATAAAATCAGTCATAATTTTTCTCCTATTTTTGCATGCAGTGTTCAAAATAATCTAGTTGTGGTGAATAAGGTTTTCCTCAACCATCATCAAAGAATTCCCTTTTAAACCATTTTTCTCTTCACTTGAATATTATAGTTTACACTGCCATGAATCATTTTATATACTGCCTCCAGGGATAATGAGATACAAATCTTAGACGTCTTCAATTATAAGATATAACGTTTTAAACATGTGCATTCTTCTTCTATACTTATCAATTTATTATCTTATTTTTCTTAACTCCTCCTGTATCTTAAATTTTCCTCTTCTATATATTGCCTTTTATATAATCAATCTGTTATCTGTTTATTTGCCTTTGCACGAGTATAATTTTATAGCATAAGCATGTGGACCACTAGGTGAACATAGGATGAATCTCCACTTCTATGGTAAAGGCACAGGAGGGTCAGTAAGATATAAGATATCTATGATAAAACTTGGACCACTGATCATATTAAAACTATAAAAACGATGTACCATCTTAATGCACCGTTTGTGAATATACCTGTATCTTCTCTGAAGTTCACAAGAACGTTTTCTTAATGTGCCAGTAAGTCATAATTTCAATAATGACAAAGCAATTGAATTTATGCTATGCCCTGTTTCCCCTAGACTTAAATTGTAACATAAATTGGGGGCTCGTCAAAAAGACTTTTGGCTTGGGTAAGTATTTTTTTCCCTTGTTTTTTGACTGCTTTCATTTAAAGGTGGGAGGGATTCCAGGTAAACATGGAGTTTGATTTAACCGCATTTACACTGACACCTTCTGTTGAGGAATTTGATCGCTGTAGGAAAGACGATCTAATTAAAATAGAGGACTTCTTTAAAATTCCTGTCCTGCGTTATGCTAGGAACAACGAAATTAAAACCGTATTACACTTAAAACTGGTGGAAAATCAGATATTGCCAGAATTGTTACTTACAGGTGGTGCAGAAGCTGGAGCGGACGCGTGAGGTGTAGAAGAGAAACCTACCCAGGTACGCAGCCACCCAGCCCACACTTTTTACCGCAAAATCCGGCTGTAGCTGTCCGGTTGAAAGAGTTAGACTTGGAGGTGAAACGACAAGAACATCAAAATAAACTGCTACGTCTGAGGGAGTTAGAAATTGAGTACGATATGGATGTTCGTGATCAGTCGGTTGAGGATGCAGAGGTGCAGTCTCCAGTGTTACCCTCTTTCGCTCCCTTACCACCATTGGCCGGTGTGCCAGCCAGGTCCAGTCCAATTCTTCCAGGGGAAGGTAAGTCGATAGCACCCGTTTTTGATGTGGGGAAATATTAAATTGGTACCTCCTTTAATAGGCGGATGTTGATTGCTATTTTACAGCGTTTGAGCGAGTGGCTGCGGCTCAAAGCGGCTCAATGTGGGCACTTCTGTTGCAATGCAAACTAGTCAGAAAAGCTCAAGAGGTGTGTGCATCTTTACCGGTTAGTACTAGTTTAGATTATGATGCGATAAAAACAGCTGTGTTGCGTGTGTATAAATTAGTCCCAGAAGCATACAGACAAAAATTTCAAAATCATAAGAGAGCAGTCGCACAAACCTTTGTTGAATTTTCATGGGAAAAACAAGCTTTATTTGACAAGTGGTGTGCAGCATGCAAAGTGAATCCGTTTCAGCAACTTCGTGATTTAATGTTGTTGGAAGATTTCAAGGGTTGTCTTTCTGAAAGCCTTGTTATTCATCTTAATGAGCAGAAAGTTTCTTCACTAGCAGAGGCTGCGATCCTTGCTGATGAGTTTGTGTTAACTCATAGACTGGTTTTCCCCCATGCTGTTCGCCGTGAGAAAGTTTCCGTCTCTCATGTTGAGGTACAGGGAAAAGAGATGGATGCTGTTATTTTAATTAGATCGTCTTTCCTACAGCGATCAAATTCCTCAACAGAAGGTGTCAGTGTAAATGCGGTTAAATCAAACTCCATGTTTACCTGGAATCCCTCCCACCTTTAAATGAAAGCAGTCAAAAAACAAGGGAAAAAAATACTTACCCAAGCAAAAAGTCTTTTTGACGAGCCCCCAATTTATGTTACAATTTAAGTCTAGGGGAAACAGGGCGTAACATAAATTCAATTGCTTTGTCTTTATTGAAATTATGACTTACTGGCACATTAAGAAAACGTTCTTGTGAACTTCAGAGAAGATACAGGTATATTCACAAACGGTGCATTAAGATGGTACATCGTTTTTATAGTTTTAATATGATCAGTGGTCCAAGTTTTATCATAGATATCTTATATAAAAGAGATAGATGCTCCCGCCCCGGAAGAGTGCCGGGGCGGGAGGCCGTTGGTCTCTGCCAGTCCGTACCGCACAAAAAAGGGTGTGTTTTTACTGTCTCGATTCCGGCCATTTCATTGCGGATTGTGAAGCATGGAAAAAGAAAAATGCGCCTAAATCGAAAAGTGTTGCTTTTGTAGAATCTGTGGCACCCTCACCTGCTGATTCGAATAAGTCACTATACAAACCTTTTCTGTTAACTGGATCAGTAGTGTTGTCTGACGAGTCTGTTTTTAAGCCAGTAACTATGCTCTGTGATACAGGATCTGCTCAGACACTTATGTTAAGCACAGTGATCTGATTAATCTTACATGGGAGCAAATGTGTTGCTCCGAGGTGTAGAGCTAGGCTGTATAAAAGTTCTCTTGCATCCCGTGTGTTTAAAGTCTGAACTTGTTTCAGGATATGTGCAGGTCGGTGTGCGATCCCATCTTCCAGTGGAGGGGGTTAACCTCATACTGGGCAATGATTTGTCGGGATGTAAAGTGTTTTTGCCACCTGTCGTTGTGGACGCTCCGGAGGCGCCGGGTGAGTTGACAGAACAATCGGCGCATACTCCTAATATATTTCCTGTTTGTGCAGTGACACGCGCGCAAACGCGTAAGCTCCAGGATGTTGTTGATATATCGGATTCATTTCTGATGACTGATGGTGAAAGGGTGGAAGCGAACATTTTTGTTCAGCCTGAGCTAACGTTACCTTTATCTGACAGTATTCAAGAGAATCTGAATACCTTCCAGATTGGACGGAAGCAATTGGCCACATTGCAAAAGTCCGATACTTCATTGGCCGTGTGTGTGACAGCTGCAGTTAGCAAGGATAATATTCCTGAGACTGGAGTCGCATATTACTGGGATGATGAAGTGCTTATGCGTAGGTGGAAAGGCAATGAGTGTTGGTGTCTCTTCCAGTTCCAGGCTCGTTATTGCAGGCAAAATTGTGTGGTCCATATGAAATAGAGAGAAAGATCAGTGAAACAGATTATGTTGTACGTACTCCAGATCGTAGAAGAAAAACACGAGTGTGTCATGTGAATATGCTAAAGCCATACTGTAATGGAGTTCCTGCTGAGAAACGTGTTGATCGTTCAACTAAACTTCCAGTGACCTTTCGAATCTGCAACGGCAAGATATTATGTTGTTGATTAAAGAATATCCAAACTTGTTTACAGATACTCCTTTTCAGACCACTGTGATAGTGCATGATATTGAGATCGATGGTTCTGGTCCCATACGTCAACATCCCTACCGTGTGAATCCAGTAAAGCGAGACATAATGAGGGAGGAAGTGAAGTACTTATTGAAGCAGGGGCTTGCAGGTACGCCCGGTGAATGCGAAGGTTACCGCCATCCTTCAGTATCCAACACCCAAGACAAAGCGAGAGTTGCGCCGTTTTCTTGGGATGGTGGGCTATTACAGAGCGTTATGTAAAAATGTTGCTTCTGTTGTGTCACCACTAGCTGATTTGCTGAGTTCATCAAGATCCTTTATCTGGTCTCCGTCGTGTGAAGACGCTTTTAAGGCGGCAAAATATCTAATGTGCTTTGCTCCTGTTCTGGCTGCCCTCGTGTTTTCTCGTCCTTTTAAACTTGAGGTAGCCAGTGCTGTGGGAGCCGGAGCTGTGCTGCTACAAGAGGATGACCGAGGAATTGATCACCCACTGTGTTACTTCTCGTGAAAGTTTTTGAAACACCAACAGAACTACAGCACTGTTGAAAAAGAAACACTTGCCTTAATATTGGCACTTCAACATTTCGAAGTGTATTTAGGAAGCAGTTCACTCCCAATTGAAGTGTTCACTGATCATAACCCCTTGATTTTTCTTTCACGCATGTGCAATCGCAATCAGCGTTTAATGAGGTGGTCATTAATTGTGCAGGATTTTAATGTGAAAATACAACACAAGAAAGGAACTGATAATGTTTTTGCAGATGCTCTCTCTAGAGCTGTTATGTAATTTTTTACATACAATCAGATAGAAGAAGAAGAGGAAGAAGAAATGTTACATTTATATAGCGCTTTTCCAGAGCTCAAAGCGCTTTACATAGTAGGGAGGGAATCTCCTCAACCAGATGTCAATTGTTGTTTATTATTTATTATTTATTTTATTTATTTTTTGTTAAAACCTTGGGTTGTCTCTTATTGGTGGGGGTGTTACGTCCTCTGACGTATTTTTTGGAGAAATTGAAATTGTGGAAATTGTGTCCCTGTTGTTGTTGTGTTTTCTCTCTCTCTCTCTCTCTCTCTCTCTTTTTGCCAGGTTTCGGTTTTAATTATTAACAACCGCGGATTGGCCTGTCTTCGCGTTGTTGGCAGCGTCCCAAAGAACTTGTGAACGAGCAGGCCAAAAGCTGTGGCTCCCTGCCATTAAACGTTATAGTTCTCAGTGATTGTTGGGTATTAAAAAGGTAATCTGTGACCTGATGCCACTCCCCCGCCCAACGCTGTTGACGTATTTTCTTTTGTTTCGGTACTTTCATTTAATTTGTTAGGACATTTTAGGTTTTAACGACCCAGGCAGTCTGTTTTTGTTTGTTATTTTGGCACACTTTATGTTTCTATAACGAAGACCGTTCCTGAATAAAAGGACTTTAAGTTGAAAACCTTGGACTTCGTTATAATTTATGTTACGCCCTGTTTCCCCTAGACTGGGGTCATAACATCTATAATCTTAATCCTTTTAACTGTAATGATTTCTTATGTTTGTTCTTGTTCTCTCGCCAACAGTACGCCAAGATGTCCCGTTCATCCAGCCCTGCTGCCCACTGGGACAACCTCGAGACCTGGCTGTCTGCTATGACCCATGAGTTCCTGCCCGGAGTCACCGGCGACCTACAGCAGTCTTATGGCCTACTTGAGAATACAGACTTTTGGTTTTTGGCATAAAAGAAAGACTTTGATGCATCATAGTACCACAAAACACATATAGAAAGTCTACAAATTGAGAGACAAACATTTCAAGACCAATCAAGGCTACATTAACTCTTAAAATTAAGGCCAGGTAAAGATTGACTTGGTTAGACAAGTAATTACTGATTATAAGCTTCTAAATTATCAAACACATCTAAAATGGTTATAACAAAAAGCATGCATACATATAGGTAAAACACAACACATCTAAAAACGGAAAGTAACTAAGTTAAAAGTCACATGGCACAGTCTTTGTGTTCTTGGTATGTATGTGTGTGTGGGTGTGAGAATGGGGGCTGTTTTACGATGGCATCCTTTGAAATGCAGAGGAGAGCGAGGGTGAAGGACAATGGTTTGTTTTCCAGAGGTCTTAAACTGTCATGTCACGGACTCTACGGAGCCAATCGTGTCAAATCACTTTTTCAATCAAAGAATGAATCTGATCGATCATTCATGAGCACCGTCCATATTCTACAGGTATTCGCGAAATCTTAATCAAATCCGTCAGTTTCTTCGCCTAAGCGGACCTCATTATATAATATGAGCGGTATTGCGACCAGAAACACAAACATAAAACAATTAATCAGTTATAAAGCAGTCCTTCGCGTTAACCCTTAAGGTACCCGAAGCGGTATTATACCCTGATGTCTGTGCGCATGCATTACTGGTTCAGTAAACACAGATCTAACAAACATACATACAATTATTCTGGATTCAAAGACCCCTTTAGTTCTAAGTAGTTCTTAAATTTGGAGAAGCTTTTTTAGAGTTTCTCACCACTCCCAGGCCAACATGTGCTATCAACACAAAGTTAAGCAAAATCTGCTTACCTGGTCAGTGGTTTGTGTTGGTCGCTCAGAAAGGCCCGTTGTGGATCTGAAGCTCCAAGCCAGTCCCATCTGGGGTGCCAAATGTTGTGGATCAAGTGTTGTAGTTTTCTTTTCAGACAAATAACACTTCTCAAAGGTCTTTGATGCCAGAATATAGGTTTTATTCTTTCAAACGAAACCGAGTCGATCTGCAGATCTCCTCCCAACACAGGGAAATCCCCCATTATATATCTATTTCCTAGACATTCTAAAAATGTTACTTTATTGTTTATTTTTCTCCATACATTGTCCAACTGGCCTGAATTCAGCACTCTATGTCCATATATGGGTTTAACCCCCAGAGCTGTGGTGTGTGTGGGTCTCCAGCCTTTTGCAGACCTCAGCACTTTCTCTGCTGAATATCATCATACAGATAAAATAATGGTGTATAATCATACAGTTGAATTATGATAAAATACTTATTATTCGTGCAATAAACACTTCAACATAAGTAATTTAGAGAATGTAGTTTGTAGGATGATTACCGTATTTTCCCGCATATAATCCGCAGACGCAGATAATCCGCACCCTCATATATCCTGCACCCATGATGAATTTTTTTGTGCAAGTTCACGATTCGAATTTCGAACTGTTCAGGCTTGTGCGCGAAATTCACACAATAAGAAAACAAACAAGTCTAAATCAGAAGAAAAAGAAAGAGCAGTCTTTCCCTCTCCCTCTCGCTCTCCCTCTCCCTCTCTGCGCTGCGCTGTGCTCGTCCCTTTGCTCGTCCCCCTGAAAGCGTGTTGATCGGATGAGAAGAGCACGCTATCATGGCAGCACAGCCAATCACGTCGTCTTGCATGATTGACAGGTCATAAAGCCTATCAGAGCCAGCTATCAGATTGATAGACAGCCAATCACATCTTCTTGCATGATTGACAGGTCAGACAGCCTATCAGCGCCAGCTGTAAGACTGACAGTACAGAGGCCAGACAACCCGTGCAAGAAAGAAAAACAGAAAGAAAATACCGCAATTTTTTTTATATTGAAATATTATTACGTGTAAAAAAATGGTGATATAGTCCGCACCGTTATATATCCCGCACCCCCCCTGCGGGGTTTGTAAAATCTGGTATAATCCGCAGGATATATGCTGAAAAATACGGTATTTGTGTACAAGCATAACTAGATGTAGAGGTTGAGAGCACCGGTAGCCAAACATACCTGGAACCAACTGCGAACGTTCCCGGAACATTCTATTTCCATAAAGAAAACTTTCCAAGCAAACGTATCAGGAACATTCTACTGTTTGGTTACCAGAACGTTCTGGAAACCAAAAATTGTTAGCTGGGGAGATTGTCGACATAACCGAACTCCACTATATTTTGAAACACTGCTCCGAACTGTGGTTCAAAGCATCCATGTCACCCGACTATGGTTAAATGAAGCTTCTGCGCATTTCACAAGTTTTTCGAAGGGTGGTGCTTGCCAAGTCTGCGTTTGACAAACCACACAATAGCACATCTGTCTCAACTCCCACAAAGTTTAAAAGAGGAGTTAATGCACCTTTATCTCCTGGGTTTTTGTGAGAGGATTTTTTCAAAGGCTGGAGGAAAAGAAAAAAGAGTAGGCTAAGCCATTCCACAGCAGAGCAATTAATATTAACAAATAGGAGACCATTGTGGATTGATTTGTGTTATTAATTTTCATATTTCATGATCAGAATAACCTAGTTATTATTACTATATATTATATTTATACAGTGAGGATGTTAAAAACTCGCCACACTAACAAAAATGCAACATTTTATTTTTTTAAATTGCTTGTTTTCAAAGGTGTTTCAGATAACATGTGCAATTGAGCACTATAGGTGTCACCGTGGAAACGGGTGTCGGTATAGATTCAAAGCCTCGACACACAGCACATTTGCTTTGAACGTTTCAGTGTTTTAGAAAGCCTCGGTCTGTCCACTATACTAGAAATTGGTTAACTTCAAATGAAAGCCTTTTAACATGTTTGTTCGTTGAGCAGTTGAACCCACCACAGAGGCTTATGTAGAGCTTGAAGAACGTAATGTCTAATCACAGGCGTATGTACTGGGGTTGTAAATGCAACGTCCAATCGCACGCGTTTACGCATGCAACATTCAAGCACACAGTTGTGGAGTTGAGTTGAGGAATAGCCTACATCGAGATCATGTGAAACATAAAGCTGTTTTTTTATTTATTTTGTAAAGGTAAACATGTTACAGGAAACTCACTCAAGTGAATCAGATGAGAAATTTTTGACTAACCGTTGGGATGGGGTTGGGTGGGACAAAATTCTATATTTGTTAATGGAACAAATTGTTCTGCGGGAGCTGCTATATTATTTTATTATTGCCCTGCGAAAGTAGTTGTACACAAAACTAACGCAAATGGTCACTGTGTCCTTTCAACTGATGATTTATTATAGTAGGGAATATATATAGTTATAATAATATTTCTCAAAACAAAGAAATGTTATCTGAAGTTTCTGAAATAATAGCAGGCCTGAAACTTACATATTCCTTAGACAATATCATTATTAGGAGGGGATTTTAACAAGGTTCAGGATGATTGGATGGTCACCTTCTAATTTCCAATATCTCCCAAAGCTAAGGAAGTGCATTTCAAATTTTTTAATGATATTTACCCATCCTTAGAGCTTCTTAGATATAGATTTAACATTGATCACAGTTGTTGTACTTTTTGTGATTGTGATTTTACTTTATCAACATAAATATGTTTCCTCGTGCACATAGGCGGACTTACCATTAGGCAAGTGTCGGTAATTGCCTAGGGCCCCCGAACCTACAAGGGCCCCCAAATAAAATCGTGATTCCAGCCCCCCCGTCAACAACCGAGCATCGCGCACTTAAACTGCCCCGTCAACAACAGAGCGTCGCGACCTTCCACTTCTCCGTCAACAACCGAGCATCGCGTATCCCCCCGTCAACAACAGAGCATCCGGGAATATTTTATGGTACTAAGTAATAATAAATAAATAAATATATATATATATATATAAATAAATAAATATGGTACTGATATTTTATGGTACTAAGTTGGTCATTAATGGATCATAATTATTGTTTATATTTGTCACGAGTAGCGAGGGTGCATGATGCAGAATCAAGGCACTGAGCACGAGGGTCTCAACGAAAATATAATTTAATAAAGAACGAGAAACTAAAAGACTTGACGAGAAACAAAAAGGCACTCAATGGTGCAAACCGAGGAATGCATGGCATTGCATAACACAAGGCATGGCGTGACATAAGGCAAGGCATCAGACAACAAGCCATCCACACACCAACATGCAACTTCAAAGACTCGCAAACACAAGGGAGCATGGGCAGGTATATATGGGGAAACACATGATTAACACAGGTGACAACACTAGGGCAATGATTAGACGCTAACGAGGTGTGAATGAAACAAAGGAAAACAGACATGACAATTGCTACACGACAAGACCATTACAATATTACAGTTAAATAAATAAAAATGTATGGACAGAAGTCCATCTAGAATTAAGGAACGGCAAATAGACTGCATTTCACTTTACATCCGGTTTATGCAGTTGATTTTTTTTTTTAGATTTCCCCAGTGTTATTATAAGTCCTTTTTTTCTATTTATTAAACATTTTTTAACAGGCTTGTTTCTATTTTTAGAATACTGTTTCACAAGTCCACTATAATGATTTCTTTATCAACAAGCCATTTTGTATTTGTGTGGCCATGCCATTAATTAAACTCATACCACAAAATGACTTTGAATGAATTTAATTAATGGCATGGCCACACAAATACAAAATGGCTTGTTGATAAAGAAATCATTACAGTTAAAAAGATTAAGATTATAGATGTTATGACCCCAGTCTAGGGGAAACAGGGCGTAACATAAATTATAACGAAGTCCAAGGTTTTCAACTTAAAGTCCTTTTATTCAGGAACGGTCTTCGTTATAGAAACATAAAGTGTGCCAAAATAACAAACAAAAACAGACTGCCTGGGTCTTTAAAACCTAAAATGTCCTAACAAATTAAATGAAATAAAAGTACATAGCCCTAACTCCCTGTCTAACAGAAACCAGGAGAAAATTTCAATAAACAAAAATAGGCACAGTCAGAGTGAGAAAAAGAATACAAACAAACCGAAACAAAAGAAAATACGTCAACAGCGTTGGGCGGGGGAGTGGCATCAGTTCACAGATTACCTTTTTAATACCCAACAATCACTGAGAACTATAACGTTATATGGCAGGGAGCCACAGCTTTTGGCCTGCTCTTTCACGAGTTCTTTGGGACGCTGCCAACAACGCGAAGACGGGCCAATCCGCGGTTGTTAATAATTAAAACCGAAACCTGGCAAGAAGAGAGAGAGAGAGAGAGAGAGAGAGAGAGAGAGAGAGAGAGAGAGAGAGAGAGAGAGAGAGAGAGAGAAAACACAACAACAACAGGGACACAATTTCCACAATTTCAATTTCTCCAAAAAATACTTCAGAGGACGTAACACCCCCACCAATAAGAGACAACCCAAGGTTTTAACAAAAAATAAATAAAATAAATAATAAATAATAAACAACAATTTACATCTGGTTGAGGAGATTCCCTCCCTACTATGTAAAGCGCTTTGAGCTCTGGAAAAGCGCTATATAAATGTAACATTTCTTCTTCTTCTTCTTCTATCTGATTGTATGTAAACAATTACATAACATCTCTAGAGAGAGCATCTGCAATAACATTATCAGTTCCTTTCTTGTGCTGCACAATTAAAATCCTTAAAATCCTGCACAATTAATGACCACCTCATTAAACGCTGATTGCGATTGCACATGCGTGAAAGAAAAATCAAGGGGTTATGATCAGTGAACACTTCAATTGGGAGTGAACTGCTTCCTAAATACACTTCGAAATGTTGAAGAGCCAATTTTAAGGCAAGTGTTTCTTTTTCAATAGTGCTGTAGTTCTGTTGGTGTTTTAAAAACTTTCGCGAGAAGGAACACAGTGGGTGATCAATTCCTCGGTCATCCTCTTGTAGCAGCACAGCTCCGGCTCCCACAGCACTGGCTACCTCAAGTTTAAAAGGACGAGAAAACACGAGGGCAGCCAGAACAGGAGCAAAGCACATTAGATATTTTGCCGCCTTAAAAGCGTCTTCACACGACGGAGACCAGATAAAGGATCTCGATGAACTCAGCAAATCAGCTAGTGGTGACACAACAGAAGCAACATTTTTACATAACGCTCTGTAATAGCCCACCATCCCAAGAAAACGGCGCAACTCTCGCTTTGTCTTGGGTGTTGGATACTGAAGGATGGCGGTAACCTTCGCATTCACCGGGCGTACCTGCAAGCCCCTGCTTCAATAAGTACTTCACTTCCTCCCTCATTATGTCTCGCTTTACCGGATTCACGCGGTAGGGATGTTGACGTATGGGACCAGAACCATCGATCTCAATATCATGCACTATCACAGTGGTCTGAGAAGGAGTATCTGTAAACAAGGTTGGATATTCTTTAATCAACAACATAATATCTTGCCGTTGCAGATTCGAAAGGTCACTGGAAGTTTAGATGAACGATCAACACGTTTCTCAGCAGGAACTCCATTACAGTATGGATTTAGCATATTCACATGACACACTCGTGTTTTTCTTCTACGATCTGGAGTACGTACAACATAATCTGTTTCACTGATCTTTCTCTCTATTTCATATGGACCACACAATTTTGCCTACAATAACGAGCCTGGAACTGGAAGAAACGCATAAGCACTTCATTATCCCAGTAATATGCGACTCCAGTCTCAGGAATATTATCCTTGCTAACTGGATAAATGTCACACACACGGCCAATGAAGTATCGGACTTTTGCAATGTAGCCAATTGCTTCCGTCCAATCTGGAGGGTATTCAGATTCTCGTGAATACTGTCAGATAAAGGTAATGTTAGCTCAGGCTGAACAAAAATGTTCGCTTCCACCCTTTCACCATCAGTCACCATCAGTCATCAGAAATGAATCAGATATATCAACAACATCCTGGAGCTTACGCGTTTGCGCGCGTCACTGCACAAACAGGACATATATTAGGAGTGTGCGCCGATTGTTCTGTCAACTCACCCGGCGCATCCGGAGCGTCCACAACGACAGGTGGCAAAAACACCCGACAAATCATTGCCCAGTATGAGGTCAACCCCCTCCACTGGAAGCTGGGATCGCACACCGACCTGCACATATCCTGAAACAAGTTCAGACTTTAAACACACGGGATGCAAGATAACTTTTATACAGCCTAGCTCTACACCTCGGAGCAACACATTAGCTCCCGTGTAAGATTAATCAGATCACTGTGCTTAACATAAGTGTCTGAGCAGATCCTGTATCACGGAGCATAGTTACTGGCTTAAAAACAGACTCGTCAGACAACGCTACTGATCCAGTGACTTATTCGAATCAGCAGGTGAGGGTGCCACAGATTCTACAAAGGCAACACTTTTCGATTTAGGCGCATTTTTCTTTTTCCATGCTTCACAATCCGCAATGAAATGGCCGGAATCGAGACAGTAAAAACACACCCTTTTTTGTGCGGTACGGACTGGCAGAGACCAACGGCCTCCCGCCCCGGCACTCTTCCGCGTACAGCATCTATCTCTTTTCCCTGTACTTCAACATGAGAGACGGCAACTTTCTCACGGCGAACAGCATGGGGGAAAACCAGTCTATGAGTTAACACAAACTCATCAGCAAGGATCGCAGCCTCTGCTAGTGAAGAAAGACAACCCTTGAAATCTTCCAACAACATTAAATCACGAAGTTGCTGAAACGTATTCACTTTGCATGCTGCACACCACTTGTCAAATAAAGCTTGTTTTTCCCATGAAAATTCAACAAAGGTTTGTGCGACTGCTCTCTTATGATTTCGAAATTTTTGTCTGTATGCTTCTGGGACTAATTCATACGCACGCAACACAGCTGTTTTTATCGCATCATAATCTAAACTAGTACTAACCGGTAAAGATGCACACACCTCTTGAGCTTTTCCAACTAGTTTGCATTGCAACAGAAGTGCCCACATTGAGCCGCAGCCACTCGCTCAAACGCTGTAAAATAGCAATCAACATCCGCCTCTCTAAAAGGAGGTACCAATTTAATACCACATCAAAAACGGGTGCTATCGACTTACCTTCCCCTGGAAGAATTGGACTGGACCTGGCTGGCACACCGGCCAATGGTGGTAAGGGAGCGAAAGAGGGTAACACTGGAGACTGCACCTCTGCATCCTCAACCGACTGATCGCGAACATCCATATCGTACTCAATCTCTAACTCCCTCAGACGTAGCAGTTTATTTTCATGCTCTTGTCGTTTCACCTCCAAGTCTAACTCTTTCAACCGGACAGCTACAGCCGGATCTTGCGGTAAAAAGTGTGGGCTGGGTGGCTGCATACCTGGGTAGATTTCTCTTCTACACCTAACGCGTCCGCTCCAGCTTCTGCACCACCTGTAAGTGACAATTCTGGCAATATCTGATTTTCCACCAGTTTTAAGTGTAATACGGTTTTAATTTCGTTGTTCCTAGCATACCCGCGTGGGACAGGAATTTTAAAGAAATCCTCTATTTTAATTAGATCGTCTTTCCTACAGCGATCAAATTCCTCAACAGAAGGTGACAGTGTAAATGTTGTTAAATCAAACTCCATGTTTACCTGGAATCCCTCCCACCTTTAAATGAAAGCAGTCAAAAAACAAGTGAAAAAATACTTACCCAAGCCAAAAGTCTTTTTGACGAGACCCCAATTTATGTTACAATTTATTTAAGTCTAGGGGAAACAGGGCGTAACATAAATTAAATTGCTTTGTCTTTATTGAAATTATGACTTACTGACACATTAAGAAAACGTTCTCGTGAACTTCAGAGAAGATACAGGTATATTCACAAACGGTGCATTAAGATGGTACATAGTTTTTATAGTTTTAATATGATCAGTGGTCCAAGTTTTATCATAGATATCTTATACACTGTAAAAAAAATTCTCGTAAAAAAACGGTAAATGACTGGCAGCTACGGCTGCCAAACAAAAACCATAAAATGAAAGTAAAATATCTTAATTCAAATAAAGTGCAAAAACAATAATTTTACAGAAATTTTCATTAAAAATTGTAGTGAAAAAACATGTTATTATGTACAGTGTAAAACTGTTATTTTATGGATCTTTCCTAGATTATTATGATCAAAAACCTTCAATTAAATTACAGTGTTAACAGTTCTACGGATAAACACTGTTATTTTACGGGTATTTACTAAATTATTACAGTCAAACACCTTTAATTAAATGATATCGCTAAGAGTTCTACGGATAAACACTGTTATTTTACAGGTATTTACTAAATTATTACAGTCAAACACCTTTAATTAAATGACATTGCTTAGAGTTCTATGGATAAACACTGTTATTTTACAGGTATTTACTAAATTATTACAGTCAAACACCTTTAATTAAATGACATTGCTTAGAGTTCTATGGATAAACACTGTTATTTTACAGGTATTTACTAAATTATTACAGTCAAAAACTTTCAATTAACTGATATTGCTAAGAGTTCTATGGATAAACACTGTTATTTTACAGGTATTTACTAAATGATTACAGTCAAACACCTTCAATAAAACGACAGTGTTAAGAGTTCTACAGATACACACTTATTTTACAGATTTCCTAAATGATTACAGTCAAACAATAAATAGTCAAGACGTGCTCAAGATTTAAAATTAAGTTTTATTTTGGCAGATAAAATAAGTATAAACAGTATAGAAAATAATTAAAATCATCTCAAACTTCCATTTGCAGCATTTGTTTACATATAATTTAATAGTGTTTAAATTATGTAAAACATGTAATCTAAAATCACAATTATTGAATAAATAAAATACAAAATTTAAATTACTTCAGTAATTAACAATAGTTTATCAAATTCTCAAACTAGGATTATGGTGACAATCTAAACATACTGAATACAAAACTGTAGCACTTTACAAAATGAACAGCACTTATACAGCGTTTATTAAAATTATACAGCATTTATTTATTAAATTTATGACTGGAGTAATGATGCTGAAAATTCACCTTTGCTAACAAGAATGAATTACATTTTTAAATGTTTTCAAATAGAAAAGTTATTTTAAATTGTAATATTATTTCACATTATTACTATTAGTATGAGTAATTAAATAAATGCAGCCTTGCAGGTGAGCAGACGAAACTTCTTTTAAAAACATAAAAAATCTTACGATCCCAAACTTTTGAACAGTGTGTGTGTGTGTACACTACCGGTCAAATGTTTTAGAACAGTAATATTTTTGTATGTTTTTAAAGATGTCACTTCTGCTCACCAGGGCTGCATTTATGCTATTAAATTATTTTTTTTTAAAATAGAAAATAAGCTGTAATATTGTGAAATATAATTAAAATGCATATCAAATGTTTTCTATTTGAATATATTTTAAAATGTAATTTATTCCTGTGATGCAAAGCTGAATTTCCAGCATTACTCCAGCCTTCAGTGTCACATGATCCTTCAGAAATCATTCTGATATGAGGATTTGCTGCTCAAGAAACATTTATGATTATCTATTATCAATGTTGAAAACAGTTCTTTTTATGATTCTTTGATAAATAGAAAGTTCAAAAGAACAGTATTTATCTGAAATAGAAAGCTTTTGTGACATTGTATACCGTTCAAAAGTTTTGGGTTGGTAAGATTTTGGTTTTTTGGGAAAGAAATTCATAAACTTTTTCAGCAAGGATGCATTAAAGTGACACTATAGATATTTATAATGTTGCAAAAGCTTTATTTTTCAGATAAATGCTGTTCTTTTTAACTTTTTATTCATTAAATAATCCTGAAAAAAAATGTACACAGCTTGTAACGTTATAGTGGGTACTGCTCCTTTAAGGCGGAGCGCTTTTTCACTCTCAAGAGCAGTAATGAGGTCGTTCGAACAGAGCGCGAGCAGGGAAGCATCGCATGTATGTGGAGTGAGGTTTTTCATACAGTTTTCATTTGTGGAATATCAGAACTGATATTTGTGTCTTAGTGCTTCACTCTACGTTTAGGCGAGCTATCCGGCCTCTCCTAGAGAATAAACGCGTTACAAGCTGTTTTCAACATTAATAATAATAGTAAATGTTTCTTAAGCAGCATATCAGAATGATTTCTGAAGGATCATGTGACACTAAAGACTGGAGTAATGATGCTGAAAATTCAGCTTTCCTAATGTTAGTATGTCAATACTCACCGCTCCTGAAGATCATGTGGCTGGATTTTTTCTTCCTAAAATGTATTTTACACACACACACACACACACACACACACACACACACACACACACACACACACACACACACACACACACACACACACACACACACACACACACATTAGCCATTTACTTACTAACAGGGATTTTCAAAAGAGCTTGTACAAGACTCCGTTCTCAGTTCACTCATTTACAAAGCTCTTATATAGATTTTTTTTTTTGTCTTAATCCTAGTTTACAATATTAACACATGCTAACAACACACAGTAACGTTAATGTTAGCTAATACATTGAACTATGTAATGTCGTTATCGGGATTAGATTATTACTTAAACACATTACATCACAATGTAGCAGACTATATTTTTTTAATAAAAGCTAAATTATTTAACTTACCTTCTGTAGTTGTCCGGTAACGTTACGCGTTGGTAAAAGTCGTTGGCCATATTGCATTTTTTCTTGTTTGTTCACCATTAACAATCCGCAACTTAAATTTGCCTAAAATATAAAATTTTGCAGTCCGACGTAAAATAATCAATGTAATAATCCATGCAAAACCGAGCTGAAGTAGTACTGTGCACTGCAGATGGCGAGCTGCAACGCACACAGACAGATAGGCGCGCGCGCGCACACTCGCTTTCCAACAAACGGATTCAAATTTGAAAAAAGGCGCGCACGCTGTAGAAGGCGCGCACATTTGTCATTGGCCAGATTCCTGGATGAAACTCAGCATAACCAATCATGCTCAAAGCAACACAGACATACAATAGCCTAATGTGGCATTTGTAGGCTGTTGTATTAAATAATTGTTTAAATTGGGTTTTTATTGCACATATATATGTGTATATATTGAGTATATATTATATATTGTTTTTTTTTTATTGCAGTGCATGATATATATGGTAATACAATGGTAATATATATGGCAATCATGCACTGCAATAAAACTTTATTGTATTATACAATTATAAATTGTATTATTGTATTTTATTTATTATAAATTATACAATTTATTTACCTGACATTTCCTTTAGAAATACTCTGCCTAATAATGTCAACTCTCATTTTCACTTTTACTGTGTGCCACTGTTACACAACCTGTTGGTTTAGGTTTAATCTTCTGTCCAAAGCAACACTTGTTTGCTAACATTGCATAATCAGGCATAATATTATGACCTTCCTAATATTGTGTTGGTCCCCCTTTTGCTGGTAAAAAAAATCCCTGACCCCCAATATGTTAGCAACAGATCCTTTAAGTCTTGTAAGCAATGCACACGCACCTGGCCACCATGATGCAAAAGAAAATATGATTCATCGGAATCTGTGCTCCGTGGTCCAGTTCTGATGCTCACGTGCCCACTGTTGGCACTTTTGGAGGTGAACAGGAGTCCGCATGGACACCCTGACTGGTCAGTGGCTATGCCGCCCCATATGCAACAAACTGAGAAGCTCTGTGTATTCTGACCCCTTTCTATCAGAACCAGCATTAACTTCTTGAGCAGTTTGAGCTCCAGTAGCTCATCTGTTAATCCTTACGCTTGCCCATTTTTCCTGCTTCTAACACATCAACTTTGAGCATAAAAACAGCTTGGGCTTTTGCATGGCTTTTTGTTTGTGGACTTCTCGTCTGCATTTGATCTTTTGCAGCCTTGTTATTTTAGGACAAAAACTTCAGTTTCATTTTAATCATGGTATAGTCTCATGAGACAGACTTTTTAGACAGACTTTGAGTGGTTGCCCCTGTGGCAGCGTTTTAGGACAATTTGATGTTCAACAAATCATTATAAACTTACTTTTGTGGCTGAGGCAATTCATTTATGTAACAAATGTGTCTTATTATTATTATTATTATTATTTTATTTTAGCCGTATATTAAAGATACTTAAATGTCTTGATTGAACTAAGGGCTAATCCTAGCTTAGTCTTAACCCTGTCTGTGAGACCAGGCCTGGGTTTGGGGTTAAGGTTATTAAGCACCACAATGCTGTAAATATGAGTGGTAAACTTGTAAGTCCTGATCTTTATGAGTAGAAGATGTGTCAGTTAGAAACATGTCAGAATACCACAATATTTAAAGGTATTTGGCATTGACATTGTCAGGCTTTTAGGGTTAGGGTTAATGCATAAAGGGTTAGGGTTAGGGCTAATGCATAAAACTTAGCGTTAATCAAATGTATATGTGATATGTGTAAATAATTGAGTTTGATTTATTTGTATGTGATTGTTTTTTGTTGTTTGTTCGTTGTTCTTTGATATGAATATTGGTTGTAAATATATTGTGTTCTAGAATAGGTTATTCATTTCAAGTTAATAATTTTGTGATTGGTTGTACGTGTGACGTGCACGTCGCTGCGTGGCGGGATGAAGGGAGTTCTCGCGAGAGACTTCATTCACGTTAAAAAGTT
The DNA here is from genome assembly GCA_037043235.1 of Rhodeus uyekii. Lineage (NCBI taxonomy): Eukaryota > Metazoa > Chordata > Actinopteri > Cypriniformes > Acheilognathidae > Rhodeus > Rhodeus uyekii. The sequence continues at coordinate 1,441,047 of JAWRVZ010000172.1, read as the reverse complement.
AAGTAAATGAACATGCGGGTGACTGAGTGTGATTTATAATCAACATATATCACTCCCTTACAGGTATGCACGGTTGGAAAGACAGGTTTGAGTGTCATGAGTGTTTTGTCTAGCATATTCGAGTGTTGTGCGGGTTAAGTGTTTTCAGTATCAACGTGTTCAGTTAACTCAAATGTACCGCGATAGCGCGCGCGCGCTGACGATGCCGCACCACACAGGAAGTGTTTGTTATATGTGCTTTAATGCTTTCGTTACTCTTTGTTTCTGTTAAGTGTAAAGCTATGTACTAGTTGTATATAATTTGTGTATGTGTCTGTTTCTGTTGTATTCACGTTATAAGGTTAAATGAATGAACATCGCGGGTGACTGAGTGTGATTTATAATCAACATATATCACTCCCTTACTCCCTTACAGGAGAATTACATATATAAACAATAAAGTATACTGTGGCTTCTTAAGAACACATCTGATGCACATTCTTGGATCTTCATTTTCTAGAAGTAGGCTAGAATTATTCATTTACAGAAAAATATGGTATAAATAAAACAATGTATTAATTTACATATATTGTTCGTAATTTTACATGGATTTGTATGTATTGAATGAAAACAGAAAAGATAATAATAAGGTAATTTTCCTGTATTAAAACTGGAAATTACTGTAATTTGTCATTAATGATATAATCCTTAAAATAATGGTCAAATTGTTAATTATTACATATATTGGTTGTAATTTTACATGAATTTGTACGTAATGTATAAAAATAGAAAAATACTGTATAAATAATACAGTAATTTTCTGTATAAAAAATTAGAATTACTGTAATTGTTCATTTAATGATATAATCCTTAAAATAACAGTCAAGTTGTTAATTTACTGATATTTATTGTAATTTTACATGAATTTGTACGTAATGTATAAAAATAGAAAAATACTGTAGAAATAATACAGTAATTTTCTGTATAAAAAAAATAAGAATTACTGTAATTTTTCATTTAATGATATAATCCTTAAAATAACAGTCAAGTTGTTAATTTACTGATATTTATTGTAATTTTACATGAATTTTTACTTGAATTTTAAAATTTACATGAGCTTTACTTCCTTCAGAATCTCCTCCTTTTCTCTCAACCATCCTTCCTTCCATCTTTCTTTATCCTCCTCTTCACCTTCCCTTTCTTTCCCCATTATGGTTCATTGCTATAGCCCTCATCCTTATCATGTCTTCCATTTCCATCCTTCCCTTACTTGCTTTTTCTCTCTTTCTACTTATGTCTAACCCCTCTTCTAGTTCTGCCTGATTCTTCCACATCTATCTGCCCATTCTTAACATTCCATCCTCCCTCCTTGGCCTCGTCATGGATTCTAGTCAAAAGTCTCCTATCCCCAAATTGTTGTTTAGCCCTTGCCCAAGGGCCTATGATCTGCCCTGAATATTATATTATTGTTTTACACCCGCCTTCATCTATTGCCCCTAAATAAATCTTTGGTTGTGATTTGATAAAGTTAAAACGTGTAGTTCTTTCCCAAAATCCTGGTTTCTCCCCTAAATCTACCAATATCCCTCTCTCAGATACCCATGCCCCTGTGTAATTGTCACTTGGACCAGTTATCTGTAATGTATTTGTTTTTGCTGCACTGCTTGTTTTACCCCTTTATCCATGCACATTATAAAATGTCCACAAATAAAAAATGTCCACTTTATCCACAAATAAAGTGGTTGACCCTACCTCATAGTTAATTTCACATCCCACAATGCCCCAATAATGGCACAAACAATAATCCCTTCTTTCCCTTTTTTCCCTTCGATTTGTTCTTAGGTAGTCTACTAAATATATTGTTCCTGTGATCAGGATGGCTAGTCCCACTAATGCCCCTAACAAACTCCTATTCTCTCACAACATGTTTAACCTTACCGAGTACAATTTGAATTGTCTGAATTGTTGAGTTTTCTGTGTGGTATTCTGTTTTTATCTGCACAATCAATCCTCCCCCTTTACTGCAGGACCACTCTGGTCTACTGTAGCGTTCTGGATGGGGGATCAGTTGCTTCAAGGCATGTCCAGGTGTCTCCTGTGAATGAGACCTTTACTATTGTTGTTAGTGATAACATCTGCTCCTCAGGCTCATTGTCCTTCTTTGTGACCTGTGGAAAGTGGGCTGAGTGCTGACCTGGTCCCTATCTGATGCTCTTCTGTTTTCTTAACAACATTAATCATTAATCCTTAAAATGTAATGCCTTATCCCTTATTCCCTCATAATATCTTTCTCCAAATTTAATGATTTGTATTTTTGAGGTCCTTTTATCCTTTGCCATTAGTCTTGATTGTATTCACTATCTCAAAATTTCTTAGGTCTTTGGAAAGCACTCAACCCACTGTGTTCAAGTTAAAAGTTAACTTTTAAAAGTTAACCATCGTGATAATCTGTAAAGTTCAAAGTTATTCGCTGCGCAAATGTGGCACTGTTGTTTCTTTCTGCCACAACAATATTAACCTAGGTTTTGACCAGGAAACTTATTCCAATTTATCCATGGTCATTATTTTACTTGGGCATATTTTGCCCTGTAGGCCCACATTTTAAATTCAAATACAGCTGTTTTGGCAAAAGTTTGATTTGCCTTAGTATCTCTTTAGAAACCATCTCTCACTCCATTCATACTCATTCACACTCACACTGGCCATTTTCTCTGAGTCTGCTGATCAGCTGGTTCAGATCTAAATGGGGCACACACAAGTTTAGATGTGTACTTCCACAAAATCTGACCACAACTTCGTCAAACCTTTCTGAATCTAGGCACTACACTTCATTTTAGACTCTTATGAACCTCTTTTTCTGTTTTATCATAATTTACAATTGTAGGGCTAAGCATAGCAAATTTTTCTCAAATGCATTTGATTATTCGTCTTATTTAAGATTTTTCCTATACTTTTGTTACTGCTCATGAGCTATTTTTAAGAATTCATTTTAGATGTCTGCATAATCATGGATCCATGGTCAACATTTCCATCTCGTTACCGCAGTGATGACAGCATTCCTGGTTTCATGAATTTAGACCTTAGAGTTAGTTATCTTTTTTTTTTTTTATTCAATCTAGTTCTAGAAAATTACCATTAAACAAGAGGGAGTGGACCAGGAAAGGTATTTTAGATATAAGATATCTATGGTAAAACTTGGACCATTGATCATATAAAAACTATAAAAACTATGTACCATCTTAATGCACCGTTTGTGAATATACCTATAGTAAAAAATCTCTGAAGGTCACAAGAAAGTTTTCTTAATGTGTCCTTAAGTCATAATTTCAATAAAGACAAAGCAATTGAATGTGACAACTCACCTGAAATATTTATTTAAAAACATCTTTGAAATCTTATCCATCCCAGACACGATACCAGCAGCATAATCTTATAGTGTAAAATCAACTTTATACTAGTATAGTATTTGATATTATTTTACCTTCTTTAAAACATCTCTTTACCATCTATTTTGATATATATATATATATATATATATGTATATATATATATATATATATATATATTTACATTTACATTTATTCATTTAGCAGACGCTTTTATCCAAAGTGACTTACAACTTGAGGAATTCATAAAGCGATCTGTCCTGAAGATACAAAAGTACATAGTGCTTACAATACAAAGTTTCGAACATTACATACAAAAGTAGTACAAGCATGGGGAATAGAGGGTGTAAGAGAATTAATTTAAAAAAATTGAGTGTGTGTTTAGGTGCTTATGTTAGGTGCTTATGGAAGAGATTACACCTAGTCTTTTACACCTTGACAAGGAATCTGCATTCTGGTTGAGGGCAGGGAGATTGTTCCACCAGCAAGGAGCGGTGAATAAAAATGTTCTTGAGAGTGATTTTTTTTTTGCCTCTCTGTGATGTAACCACGAGTCGTTGCTCATTGATCGATCAAAGGTTTCTGGTAGGTGTTTAGATTTGTAACATTGAGTGGAAGTATGAAGATGCTGAGCTTGTGTAAGTTCTGTATGCAAATCAGTGCTTTGAATTTGATGCGTGCTGCAAGTGTAGTGAAATGAAGAGTGGTGTGACATGAGTTATTTTGGGTTGGTTGAAGTGTCGTTGAACGTCAAGATGTGGCGTTCTGAACAGTTCCAGGGGTTTGATTCAACTAGCAGGAAGTCTGACCAAAAGAGCATTGCAGTAATCAAGCCTGGAAATGACCATGGCCTGCATCAGAAATTGTTGTAGCTTGCTCCTCACTGAACGGCCTGATCTTCCTGATGTTGCGCAGTGCAAACCTACATGATTGAGCCGTCTTTGCGATGTGTTCTTTGAAGGTCAGCTGGTACTCAAAGATCACTCCAAGAGTTCTGGCAGACCTTGAAGGGTTAATCGTGGTGGTGCCGATCTGGACGGTGAAATCATACTGCAGTGTTGGATCGGCGGGAAAGACTAGAAGCTCCATCTTTGCCAGGTTGAATTACAGATGATGCTCTTTCATCCATGCCGAGATGTCCGCTAGCCAGCTTGTGATTCTCGCAGCCACCGTGGGATCATCTGGTTGAAACGGCAGGAATAGCTGTGTGTCATTGGCGTAGCGGTGATAGGAGAAGCCGTGTGCCTCTATGATGGGACTCAGTTATGTGGTGTACGTGGAGAAGAGAAGTGGTCCAAGAGGTCCTGTGGAACACCGGTGACCAGTTGAGCGCAAGTCTCACCTGAAAGTGACCGGTAGACTGGTTGGTGTTGCAGAAGTAGAAACTTGCATATGAAATGTAATGAAAGATGGTCAGAAACATGCAGGGGGTTTAATTAGAACGTTGTCTGTGTTGTGTCAAGTTGTGTCAAGTCGATCGAGTAGATCAAGACAAGTTGGTTGCCCGACCATATATTTATATATGTATAATAATATAAAATATATCAGATACAAAATATTTCACTTTCAAATCTTCAGACCTTTGTGCCTCAAGCTTAATAGCTTGAGGCACAAAGGTCTGAAGATTTGAAAGGGAACATTTTTGTATATCATTTATTTTATCCTTGGCATTATCTCTATCCACAAATGTGCTGTATTGTATTAATTGTATAAAGTAATAAAGTGAACACAACATAATAAACCATCATACACTTTAATATCTAAGCTTTGGCATCAAAGTACATTTCTCTGTTCAAACATTGTATGATAAAATGCATTGAAACACTACACCTTACCAGTAGTATTGATAAACTTTAGTAAATGCTTTACTGTTGTTCTTCCTTTTTGGAAGCGTGGTCCTCAATGTCTTTCACGTTTGGTCCCGAACTCTAGACATGAATTAATAATGCGGTCACTACATACAGCAAGCACTCATAAACTAAAAACATGTCAATCAAATCACAACTAAACACTACAAAAAGAAATGTGTGCCGGTGTTGTAGCACATGTGTCAAATCAAAATTAGACTAAGATCTAACATAAACTGCATATGCTGCTTTTTAGCTCCTGAGCCAAAAAGACTTACTTTGGCTCCAACATTTGAGCCTGATTCTATAACTGGTCTGTGCAATTAATACATTTATACATGGTTGTGAGACACAGCTTACCTCAGTGAATGTTAATGGACAATAACCCTGTTTTGAGAGCCTCTGACTCCACTGTGATTGCCAGTCCCAGACAGAGTTAATGTGGCACTGAACAGACCTCTTTTTCCCATTATAAATTCTCTCAGTACTTAAAATCATTATTAATTAAATAATCACAATGAACGCCCGTATCATCTTCCGACGCTGTGTAAAGTTGTCAGGAATTTTTCCCTTCGAAAGAAATTCTTGCATTCCATCATAAAACGTATATAAATCCATATTGTACCTCACCACCAAATTACGTCATTATAAAGCGCGCACATGCGCCGTACAAATTGTGCTGGTAGGAGCCTGTCGTAAATTAAGAGGGAGTGGTCATAGAACTCATAGAGGTTACGAAATCAAGTATTCAACAGCCAATCAGCACGTCTGTGTGCATTCGGCAGCTCAACATAAACACCTGTAATTGGTTGATCGGCTCAACGTTGCAATAAACAACAGTTCAGTCTTTGAAATCAAGGCTTTTGAAGTCTTCCGTTTTCTTCAGCTCTTTGAAGTGAACCCATTCCGGCATTCGAAGCCTTTCACTCAGTTAATTTACGTTACCATATCTTGTTTCATTTCACGCAAGCACATACTTTTTCTTCAGATACTGTTCTGCCGACGGCTCCATAGTAGCTTTCCTGTAGCTCAGTCAGTAGGGCGTCAGTACTTCCGTCAGCAACATCGCGGGTTCGCTCCCGGGGAAAGCAAGACCTAACATAATGTCTTCTCTGCACGCAGTTTAGGTCGCTTTTAGGTCTGCCAAGGGGTAAGCAGACATTTATTCTCCATTTATTCATAATTAATCCACTTGCTTTTTCCTCCTCTTATAGAGAAATTCAGAAGTACGGTATATTTATGCATGGTAAACCTGCGATATAGCGTCGGTAATTACCGACTAGCACCAACAGGGGGAAACCTCCGCTATAACGTCGGTAATTACACAGCACCCACTACCATAAATGACACTGAAATCATTTAAATCCACAATGGCAGGGAGACCACGAGCGGTAACAACTTTTGTACCAGATAACGGAACTAGTCATGCATTGTTTCTGTCATATTTGCAAGTATTGGCCTATCGTAACCAGTTTCGGCGCACAGACATGTTTCCGAACTTCCTGATTATGCTTGTGAATAATTATCCGTGAGTGGTGAATGGTGCTTTAAATAAACTTGAAACTGTGTTAAAAACAGCTTTGTTTGGTGTCTTTTAATGTTATTAAAGCTGTTTTGGGTCTATTTTAATGTTACTAAGTACAGACGCTATTGCGGAGGTTTCCCCCTGTTGGTGCTAGTTGGTAATTACCGACGCTATATCGCAGGTTTACCTTATACATTTGGATCACATTTTCCTCTATAGACCTCTGCTAAATCTGCTAACATACTTGCAAAGCTTTTGTGTAGCTCAATCAGTAGAGCACTGGTGCTCATGACGCCAAGCTCATGGGTTCGATCCCAGGGAAAGCAAGAACTGATTCAGTGTGCTCCTTGAGTGCAATATTAATCACCTTGGATGAAAGCCTATGTAAAATGTACTTGTCATAGTCTTGTCAATCATCAGTAATGAACAAAATGTTAAAATGAGCCTCTTTTACCCCTGCCTCATACACTTTGTAATTAACCATTTTCGAATATCTTTTACTTTAACAATAATAATATAGTTGGAACGGAGGACCCACCTACAGACAAAACTAATTTTGGTTACCATAATTTGCCTTTCAAATGACAAATGATTAAAAATATATATATATCTAAACAATAAAATATTGAATACTTTTCTTTTTTCTCTTCCACATTTAGTTTTTATGTGCCACAAATAAAAGGATTTTAGTTTTTTAGGAATGGAGGAAAAGCTAAATTTTCCTCGTACTGTCGTACTGTGAACGACATATCTAAATAAATGCAGAAACCAGTTAAAGGTAAACAGCAGACAATCAATTCATGAGATAAAATTCATGTCGTTAAAAATGTGTTACCCTTACACAGTTGCTAGGGTAATGTAATCTAAGGGCGTGACAATTAATATAACAGTTATAGACCACATTTCTAGCCAGAAAGACCCAATAAGAAGTCAACAGTTCTGTTTCATAATACATACATAATAATTCATAATATTTCAATTATCTGTTTACAAGAACTAATTTCTTCACTTGTGCACTAAAGAATAATAGTTCTCGTTGCATCCTTGTTTCTGGACTGAAAAAATAGCACTCAGATATCTGTTTCATTCCAGTGTATAGCCTTAAAGAACTGACTTAAAATTGTATCATTGGCAAAAGACTCATTGTGTAATCCTTGGATGACATCTAGTGGCTGTAGTTGAAATGTTGTTATTTTCATGTTAAAATTGTTCCAGTAAATGCATCTCATAAATGTAGTTCTTTAAAGTCTTTTACATAAAGTCTTGCTTTTTTATACATGAGAGTACATTTATGCTAATTATTACAATTAGCATAATTATAATAATTAATTTTATATTCATTAATTATTCATTAATTACGCTGACAAAACTAATTTTGGTTGCCATAAATTGCCTTTCATTTATATAGATAAAAATGATTTAGGAATAGAAGAAAAACACTCAAAATACAACTTTTTTTTTTTTTGCTACAAGATAAGAATATAAAGAGTAATAGTTCTCGTTGGATCCTTGTCTCTGGACTGAAGAAATAGCACTTAAATATCTGTTTAATTCCACTGTACAGCCTTAAAGAACTAACTTAAAAATGTGTAATTGGCAAAAGACTGGCATTCACTGCGAATGAATGACATATTTAAATAATACAGAAACCAGTTAAAGGTAAACAGCAGAGAATGAATTCATGAGGTAAAATGAATGTTGTTTTATAAATGTGTATCCTAAACAGTTTACCTAGGGTGAGGTAAAATTACCCTAAAATAACATGAACTAGTTTGTTTCATAGCGTTGCTTACTTCATGTATAGAACTATTTTTAATGCGCATATGTGATATTATATTTCATTGCATTGGTTGAGATAAACAGTCCGTTCTGAAATAACATGAACTAATTTGTTTCAGTCCATAACTTCATGCATAGAACTATTGTTATTGTGCATATGTGATATGACATTGCATAGGGCAAAACAATCTGTTGTTTATTGAGACATTATCTAATTACAGTTTTTTCCAATTGCTTACACACAAAATCTTTTCATGTCACACAATTTTTGAAACCTCTCACTCAAAGTGCAAAACAACCTGCCAACTCTTCAAACCCATAAGCTATTTCTCAACCTTTGACTCAGTTTTCAATTGCATAAAACACTTTTTTCAAAACACTACACACAATTCTCTACCTAAAACACAAAGATCTAAAAGGAAGTGACTTGCTTTCCTTTTCCAAACACAACCAATCAAAATGCTACACTTATTCACCAGGTCTCACAGACACACTCCTCCCATGTGCAAACACTAATTGCTTGACTGATCACTAACCAATCACTGCTTTACGCTACAGTAGTATAGATAGGCCTATAAATACATCAAATGTCAGATTACCTGTTTTGAACGATGAATGCTAACAATGAACAGAGAGAAAGAGGAGTAGGAGGAAGAGGCAGGGGACAACCAGGACAAATACCAAGAAGAGGAGAAGGACTTTTGTGGATGCAATTCACACAATGCTTGTCCCGATCCAGATCAGGCCCCTGCTAGATTTGTGGTTATATGGGAAAACATTAGTTTTCACCGGGCTGTTCTGGTCCAAAACTGGTTTGCCACCCATCCACAATTTGTAGTTTTGTACCTACCCCCATATTCACCTTTCCCAAATCCCATAGAGTAATTCTTCTCAGCCTGGTGCTGGAAAGTGTATGATCGCCAATCCTTTGCCCACATGCCGCTTCTCCAGGAAATGGAGGACGCATGTGGAGACATAGAGGTTGCCTCTGTTCAAGGTTGGATATGCCATGCTAGGAGATACTTCCCTCGATGTTTCAAAAGAAAAAACGTATCTTGTGATGTGGACGAAGTATTTGGGTCAGAGCAAGAGATACAGTTTAGCACTGGGGACTGCACACACACACTTTACTGTATTCTACTATAAAGAATATACTTTTGGTTTACACATTTATAGTTTTGTTTTACGCTAATGTATACAACAGTAATATTTGGCCTAATAAATATTTTCTGTTTCTACATTGCATTGGTGTTTCCGGTGCACTTGTTACCCAGATTACTTTCACTGTAGAACACTGTATTGAAATGTAGATATAAGCCTATGAAAGACCAAAGAGCTTTAGATTTAGAGCAGCAGTGTTTACATGGTATATCCAAAAATGTATTATTATGAAAGAAGTGTTTGCCATTTGATGCAAATGCTTCATTCTGACATGTGTTTGTGGTATTTTGAATGCAGTGTTGCATTTTTGAAGGAGATGTGAGGCATTTTGCATTTTGTGTGTGCAGTTTTGAGAATTGTGTTTTGAGTTTTGAAAAAAGGAGACTTAGTTTTGAAAATGTGTGTAAGCAATTGGAAAAAACTGTAAGTCCATTGCATTGCTGACTTTATGCACAGAACTATTTCTCATGTGCATATGCATTGAACTAAACAATAACTAAACAATAACACGAACTAAACAATATTGTGTGCATTGAGAAATATAATGAACTAGTTTGTTTCAATTCCATTGCTTAAATCATGCATAGAACAAATGTTATTGTGTAGATGTGATATTACATTGCAAAAGAGCAAAACAATATGTTGTGCACTGACAAAATTCATACATATAACTAATATCAAAACAAAACAATATGTTGTGCATTGAGATATAACATTAACTAATTTGTTGCATTGCTTTGTGCACAGAACTAAATCTCATGTTCATTTGCATTATTCCATTGCATTGTTCGAGCAACATAATCAGTTGTGCATTGATAAATAGCATGAATTAGTTTGTTGCATTGCTTGCTTTGTGCACATGACTAATTTGTGCATATGTGATATTTCATTGCACTGAGCCCAACAGTATGTTGTGCATTGAGAAATAACATAAACTGATTTGTTGCATTGCTTTGTGCATAGAACTAATTTGTTGCATTGCAGAGCTTTGTGCAAAGAACTATTTCTCATGTGCATTTGCATTATTGCTTTGCATTAATCGAGTTAAACAATAAGTTTGGGAAGCGTTTGCAAACTCAATGCACAACTGATTGTTTTGCTCGAACAATGCAAAGCAATAATGCATATGCACATGAGAATTAGTTCTGTGCACAAAGTAAGCAATGCAACAAACTAGTTAATGCTATTTGTCAATGCACAACTTGTTTAGCTCGACCAATGCAAAGCAATAATGCACATGAGAATTAGTTCTGTGCACAAAGCTATGCAATGCAGCAAATTAGTTCTATGCACAAAGGAATGCAATGCAGCAAACTAGTTCATGGTATTTGTCAATGCACAACTTATTGTTTAACTCGACTAATGCAAAGCAATAATGCAAATGCACATGAGAATTAGTTCTGTGCACAAAGCAATGCAACAAATTAGTTTATGTTATTTCTCAACGCACAACATACTGTTGGGCTCAGTGCAATGAAATATCACATATGCACAAATTAGTCATGTGCACAAAGCAAGCAATGCAACAAACTAGTTCATGCTATTTATCAATGCACAACTGATTATGTTGCTCGAACAATGCAATGCAATAATGCAAATGCACATGAGAATTAGTTCTGTGCACAAAGTAATGCAATGCAACAAACTAGTTCATGCTATTTGTCAATGCACAACTTTATTGTTTAACTCGACTAATGCAAAGCAATAATGCAAATGCACATGAGAAATAGTTCTGTGCACAAAGCTCTGCAATGCAACAAATTAGTTCTATGCACAAAGTAATGCAATGCAACAATCTAGTTCATGGTATTTCTCAATGCACAACATACTGTTTTGCTCTGTGCAATGAAATATCACATATGCACAAATTAGTTATATGCACAAAGCAAGCAATGCAACAAACTAGTTCGCGCTATTTGTCAATGCACAACTTTGTTTAACTTGACTAATGCAAAGCAATAATGCAAATGCACATGAGAAATAGTTCTGTGCACAAAGCTCTGCAATGCAACAAATTAGTTCTGTGCACAAAGCAAGCAATGCAACGAACTAGTTCATGCTATTTGTCAATGCACACCTTGTTGTTTAGCTCGACCAATGCAAAGCAATAATGCACATGAGAATTAGTTCTATGCACAAAGGAATGCAATGCAGCAAACTAGTTCATGGTATTTGTCAATGCACAACTTATTGTTTAACTCGACTAATGCAAAGCAATAATGCAAATGCACATGAGAATTAGTTCTGTGCACAAAGCAATGCAACAAATTAGTTTATGTTATTTCTCAACGCACAACATACTGTTGGGCTCAGTGCAATGAAATATCACATATGCACAAATTAGTCATGTGCACAAAGCAAGCAATGCAACAAACTAGTTCATGCTATTTATCAATGCACAACTGATTATGTTGCTCGAACAATGCAATGCAATAATGCAAATGCACATGAGAATTAGTTCTGTGCACAAAGTAATGCAATGCAACAAACTAGTTCATGCTATTTGTCAATGCACAACTTTATTGTTTAACTCGACTAATGCAAAGCAATAATGCAAATGCACATGAGAAATAGTTCTGTGCACAAAGCTCTGCAATGCAACAAATTAGTTCTATGCACAAAGTAATGCAATGCAACAATCTAGTTCATGGTATTTCTCAATGCACAACATACTGTTTTGCTCTGTGCAATGAAATATCACATATGCACAAATTAGTTATATGCACAAAGCAAGCAATGCAACAAACTAGTTCGCGCTATTTGTCAATGCACAACTTTGTTTAACTTGACTAATGCAAAGCAATAATGCAAATGCACATGAGAAATAGTTCTGTGCACAAAGCTCTGCAATGCAACAAATTAGTTCTGTGCACAAAGCAAGCAATGCAACGAACTAGTTCATGCTATTTGTCAATGCACACCTTGTTGTTTAGCTCGACCAATGCAAAGCAATAATGCACATGAGAATTAGTTCTGTGCACAAAGCTATGCAATGCAGCAAATTAGTTCTATGCACAAAGGAATGCAATGCAACAAACTAGTTCATGGTATTTGTCAATGCACAACTTATTGTTTAACTCGACTAATGCAAAGCAATAATGCAAATGCACATGAGAATTAGTTCTGTGCACAAAGCAATGCAATAAATTGGTTCTGTGCACAAAGCAATGCAACAAACTAGTTCATGCTATTTTTCAATGCACAACTTGTTGTTTAGCTCGACCAATGCAAAGCAATAATGCAATTGCACAACTGATTGTTTAGCACGACCAATGCAAAGCAATAATGCAAATGCACAACTCATTGCACAACTCAGTGCTTAGCTCGACCAATGCAAAGCAATAATGCAAATGCACAACTCAATGCACAACTGATTGTTTTGCTCGAACAATGCAAAGCAATAATGCATATGCACATGAGAATTAGTTCTGTAAACAAAGCAATGCAATGCAACAAACTAGTTCATACATGCACAACTGATTGTTTTGCTCGAACAATGTAAAGCAACGCAAACAATGCAAAGCAGTCCATCATATGACCATGAGAATTAGTTCTGTGCACAAAGCAATGCAATGCAACAAATTAGTTCTATATACAGAGTAAAAAAGGCAATCAACAAACTAGTACATGCTATTTGTCAATGTACAACTGATTGTGTAGCTCAACCAATGCAAAGCAATAATGCATTTGCACATGAGATTTAGTTCTGTGCACAAAGCAATGCAACAAATTAGTTAATGTTATATCTCAATGCACAACATATTGTTTTGTTTTGATATTAGTTCTATGTATGAATTTTGTCAGTGCACAACATATTGTTTTGCTCTTTTGCAATGTAATATCACATATACACAATAACATTTGTTCTATGCATGATTTAAGCAATGGAATTGAAACAAACTAGTTCATTATATTTCTCAATGCACAAAATATTGTTTAGTTCGTGTTATTGTTTAGTTATTGTTTAGTTCAATGCATATGCACATGAGAAATAGTTCTGTGCATAAAGTCAGCAATGCAATGGATTTAATTAGATAATGTCTCAATAAACAACAGATTGTTTTGCCCTATGCAATGCCATATCACATATGCACAATAACAATAGTTCTATGCATGAAGTTATGCACTGAAAGAAAATGATGTTTTATTAACAAAGTTCGGGAGGAGCACGTTCAAATGATTAATACAATCAACACGTCATCAGCAATTACTCCTCATCCTATCAGCAGGAGAGGAAGTACGTATATATATAGACATGTTTGACTCACCTACAGCTCTGACATTCTTCGGCATCCCTCCACCACCCCAACTCCTCACACTTAATTGTTCCTATCAAATCAGGATACGGGGGGAGTGCTCCAGGTTCGGGCTAATACCGAGCTCGGAGCCCTCTCCTCGGACAGCTCGCCAAATACGCTTACCATTCATTGCTCCTGAATCATTCGTAAGTGTGAACTCGTGAATTAGTTCATGTTATTTCAGAACGGACTGTTTATCTCAACCAATGCAATGAAATATAATATCACATATGCGCATTAAAAATAGTTCTATACATGAAGTAAGCAACACTATGAAACAAACTAGTTCATGTTATTTTAGGGTAATTTTACCTCACCCTAGGTAAACTGTTTAGGATAACACATTTATAAAACAACATACATTTTAACTCATGAATTCATTCTCTGCTGTTTACCTTTAACTGGTTTCTGTATTATTTAAATATGTCATTCATTGGCAGTGAATGCCAGTCTTTTGCCAATTACACATTTTTAAGATAGTTCTTTAAGACTGTACAGTGGAATGAAACAGATATTTGAGTGCTATTTCTTCAGTCCAGAGACAAGGATGCAACGAGAACTATTACTCTTTATATTCTTATCTTGTAGCAAAACAAAAAAAGTTGTATTTTGAGTGTTTTTCTTCTATTCCTAAAACATTTTTATCTATATAAATGAAAGGCAATTTATGGCAACCAAAATTAGTTTTGTCAGCGTAATTAATGAATAATGAATGAATATAACATTAATTATTATAATTATGCTAATTGTAATAATTAGCATAAATGTGCTCTCATTTATAATAAAAAAGCAAGACTTTATGTAAAAGACTTTAAAGAACTACATTTATGAGATGCATTTACTGGAACAATTTTAACATGAAAATAACAACATTTCAACTACAGCCACTAGATGTCATCCAAGGATTACACAATGAGTCTTTTGCCAATTATACAATTTTAAGTCAGTTCTTTAAGGCTATACACTGGAATGAAACAGATATCTGAGTGCTATTTTTTCAGTCCAGAAACAAGGATGCAACGAGAACTATTATTCTTTAGTGCACAAGTGAAGAAATTAGTTCTTGTAAACAGATAATTGAAATATTATGAATTATTATGTATGTATTATGAAACAGAACTGTTGACTTCTTATTGGGTCTTTCTGGCTAGAAATGTGGTCTATAACTGTTATATTAATTGTCACGCCCTTAGATTACATTACCCTAGCAACTGTGTAAGGGTAACACATTTTTAACGACATGAATTTTATCTCATGAATTGATTGTCTGCTGTTTACCTTTAACTGGTTTCTGCATTTATTTAGATATGTCGTTCACAGTATATCATGTAGCTTTTCCTCCATTCCTAAAAAACTAAAATCCTTTTATTTGTGGCACATAAAAACTAAATGTGGAAGAGAAAAAAGAAAAGTATTCAATATTTTATTGTATAGATATTTTATTTTTTTTAATCATTTGTCATTTGAAAGGCAAATTATGGTAACCAAAATTAGTTTTGTCTGTAGGTGGGTCCTCCGTTCCAACTATATTATTATTGTACAAGAACATTTATCATACATGTATAAGTACATTTTACATAGGCTTTCATCCAAGGTGATTAATATTGCACTCAAGGAGCACATTGAATCAGTTCTTGCTTTCCCTGGGATCGAACCCATGAGCTTGGCATCGTAAGCACCAATGCTCTGATTGAGCTACACGAAAGCTTTGCAAGTATGTTAGCAGGTTTAGCAGAGGTCTATAGAGGAAAATGTGATCCAAATGCATAAGGTAAACCAGCGATATAGCGTCGGTAATTACCAACTAGCACCAACAGGGGGAAACCTCCGCAATAGCGTCTGTACTTAGTAACATTAAAATAGACCCAAAACAGCTTTAATAACATGAAAAGACACCAAACAAAGCTGTTTTTAACACAGTTTCAAGTTTATTTAAAGCACCATTCACCAATCACGGATAATTATTCACAAGCATAATCAGAAAGTTCGGAAACATGTCTGTGCGCCGAAACTGGTTACGATAGGCCAATACTTGCAGATATGACAGAAACAATGCATGACTAGTTCCGTTATCTGATACAAAAGTTGTTACCGCTCGTGGTCTCCCTGCCATTGTGGATTTAAATGATTTCAATGTCATTTATGGTAGTGGGTGCTGTGTAATTACCGACGTTATAGCGGAGGTTTCCCCCTGTTGGTGCTAGTCGGTAATTACCGACGCTATATCGCAGGTTTACCATGCATAAATATACCGTACTTCTGAATTTCTCTATAAGAGGAGGAAAAAGCAAGTGGATTCATTATGAATGAATGGAGAATAAATGTCTGCTTACCCCTTGGCAGACCTAAAAGCGACCTAAACTGCGTGCAGAGAAGACATTATGTTAGGTCTTGCTTTCCCCGTGAGCGAACCCACGATGTTGCTGACGGAAGTACTGACGCCCTACTGACTGAGCTACAGGAAAGCTACTATGAAGCCGTCGGCAGAACAGTATGTGAACAAAAAGTATGTGCTTGCGTGAAATGAAACAAGGTATGGTAACGTAAATTAACCGAGTGAAAGGCTTAAATGCCGGAATGCCGAAATGGGTTCACTTCAAAGAGCTGAAGAAAACGGAAGACTTCAAAAGCCTTGATTTCAAAGACTGAACTGTTGTTTATTGCAACGTTGAGCCGATCAACCAATCACAGGTGTTTATGTTGAGCTGCCGAATGCACACAGACGTGCAGACTTGATTTCCGTACCGGAAATGCGCGATTCTATGACCACTCCCTCTTAATTTACGACAGCTTCCTACCGGCACAATTTGTACGGCGCATGTGCGCGCTTTATAATGACGTCACATTGTTGGTGAGGTACAATATGGATTTATATACGTTTTATGATGGAATGCAAGAATTTCTTTCGAAGGGAAAAATTCCTGACAACTTTACACAGCGTCGGAAGATGATACGGGCGTTCATTGTGATTATTTAATTAATAATGATTTTAAGTACTGAGAGAATTTATAATGGGAAAAAGAGGTCTGTTCAGTGCCACATTAACTCTGGGACTGGCAATCACAGTGGAGTCAGAGGCTCTCAAAACAGGGTTATTGTCCATTAACATTCACTGAGGTAAGCTGTGTCTCACAACCATGTATTAAATGTATTAATTGCACAGACCATTTATAGAATCAGGCTCAAATGTTGGAGCCAAAGTAAGTTGTAGGGGAATTTACAGTTAAGACCCGAGGACCAGATATGTTGAATGAAGACCAGGAGTCAGAAGTGCAGTCAATAGAAGAAATTTTAGTGAAGTTTAGTTTGCAGTTTCATCAGCAGAAGCCAGCTTCAGGTCTCACAAGGAGTTCGTAGGCCACCCCAAATACAAAAACATTGTTATAGCAATTATAACAGAGGGTGCTAACTACGTCAATGATGACGTTTAAATGATTCTGATTGGCTAAGAAAGAAAGAAAGAAAAACAAAACTAGTAATTTTCCACACAAGAGCAGACAGTCTGAAGCTTATCTTCGTTGATCACATGGTTTACGGGTTCGTGACGTGGCTTGTCGAGAACAGCAAGTCATTCCGTCTCCTGATGGTGCCAGTTAATCACCTCACCAATACAGACCATATTAACGCACACACAAATACACAGCTTCTCCAAGGCTGAACTCGGCTCAGGCTCCAACTATAAACCAAAACATTCTGATAACATTCTCTATTTGTTGAGAAGTGCTGACAATATTCATCCTTACTCGATGGAAAAATACAGAAGAGTAAAGAAAGGTTTTAATTAATAAAAATCCCTAACTTGATTATAAATCACTCTTTACAAATCATTCAAATAAGAAAGGGAAAAGAACATATGAAAAATAAGACAAAGAAACATATGAAAATTAAGACAAAGAAAATAATATAGGTACAAATAAGAAAAATAAAATAATAATATATACAAGCGGCAATGGATTTCCAAATCGTCCGCACAACTTCCCCCTATTAGACCAAATGTGTAGTAAAACAACACATCTGGGCTATCAATTAATGCCGCTACAAATTGATATATTCACCCTTGCTCTAATTCCGGTTACAATTGAATAAAACAGAGCACAGAGTGTGTTATTGACCTTCAAAACAAAAGACATGATTGTATAAACATCTTACTGTTAGTATGAATCTTGGATATTTTAGTTTATCATCAAATTAAATGGATTTAAAAATTAAATACATTTTTATTCTAGAAGCCGGAATAAATGAGAAAATAGTGTTACATTCCCAACAAAATCCCCACACCAGGTATTAGGTTAAAAAGTGTCACGTCTGCTGGTATAATCACCCATCATTGCATGAAAATATCAAGATATACACTTTGTTGTTGTTGTTGTAAATAAACGAAAAACAAAACAATTTCCAATTCATTGTAGAATACATGAAATAAGAGGGTAAATCTATTTCACTCCACCAATTAAAATCAAAGGTGGTCTAAATAAAAACAATGAAAGAATAAATAAATCCCATAAAAATCTGTCTAAGCTTCTAGTTTCCGAAAGTGTCATTAATTTAACAGGCAAATAGCATGTACCATTTTAATTGCAGGACATCTTAAAATTTTCTTTTTCAAAAACAGAAATAAAAAATGAAACAAATTCAAATAATCATTTCAATAATTATTTCCTCTGAAACAAATAATTTCACAGTATTCAAACCATGTGAACATTCCAAAATTCAAAATCAAATAATAATGATTTCCTTTAAAGTCAATTTTGTTCTCAGTATCTCAGTTTGTTAAACCTGCTTATGCGTTATGACCAAAATCTAAACCCTTTCATTGTCATTTGGCTCATCAGATATTCATTAGGTTTGTTATCTTTCAAATTTGCTATAAGTTGAACAAGAACTGTCAGATTTTCATAATATATTAATTTAAAAGTATTCTTAAATTGATCCAAATTCATATCTGAATTTTCTGTTCATAACATTCATTTTATTTATTTTCATTTTAATTACTTGTCAAGGTATTTCTCTATCAAATGTTTAGACTTTTTGATCCCACAAATATTATCAGCATTGCCTCAAAAACAAAAATATGATATTAACTCAACTCAACCTTGTTTATAAAGCACTTTCAACACCACTATGTGGAAACCAAAGTGCTAGCAAAATAAAAATTAATGAAAGCATAAATAAAGCATAATACACACTAACAAACGGCAGATTTCAAAATATTTTCAAATGCTATTGAAAACAGATGAGTTTTTAGCACACTATGAAATTAACCGAGAGTAGAAGAAGATTTATCAGAGAGAGATAGTTCATTCTAAAGTCTTAGAGCTGCAACAGAGAAGACCCAATCACCTTTGCATTTTAGGCGAGATCAAGGAATCATTAGTTGTAATTGATCTTTTGAACGCAGGGACCTATTTGAGTGATGCAGAATGATTAGATCTGAAATATTCTCTGGTTCTAACCCATGTAAAGCTTTAAAAACATATAGCAACACTTTATAATGAATTCTGAAACGTATAGGAAGCCATTGTTGTTAGATAAGCACTGGAATGTGTTCTCTCTCTTCGTAGTTAGAAACCTAGCAGCTGAATTCTGAACGAGCTGCAGGAGAGAGAGAGACCTGACTCACACCCAGATACAGTATAGTAATTCAAACAAAATAGCATAAAGGCACGCACAACCTTCTCCATGTCATAAAAACAGAGGATAGACTTCAACTTAGATATAGAGCTAAGATGATTAAAACTCTTTTTAACAAATTCATTAATTTGACGATCAGATTTGAGCTCAGAGTCAAGAATGCTTCTTAGGTTTTTCAAACTATAAAGATTTTTCCCTGAAAGGAATCCTAGGCAGACAATGACATCATAAAGACATCCCTTATTACCAAATAAAATAAACAGACTCATTCAGCTGGAGAAAATTGTTAGCCAGCACTTAACTCTATCTAAACATTCAAACAAAGATTGAATGGATACTTGATAATAAATGTGAGAGTCATCAGCATACAAATGATAATGAGTGGCATTTTTTTTTTCACAGGATTGACTAAAATAAGTCCTATCTTTTAGATATGAGTAAACACATTCCAGGGCTAAACCCTCAATGCCAACCAAATCTCAAAGACAATCAATGAAAATCTTATGGTCAACGGTATCAAATGATGCAGTTAGATTTAACAGTAATGAAAAACAACTCGTGTGTTGGGCTAGAAACATACTGTAAAAAATCAAAAGGCTCTAATCAAGGTACAAAATCTTTCACCAAGGGCTTTAAAGGACCACAAACATGTATGTTGAAGTCTCTCAAAATTAAAAATATTGTCAAAAGAAGGGACCATAACCAATAAAAGTTCAGAGAACTCATGTATAAAATCCCCATTCCTGTTTGGAGGTCTATATATTAGGGCAGATAACAGATTTAGACGAATTCAATATTATTAACTGAGTTTCAAACCTTCTAATTACTCAGTAAGTAAATGTTCTGCCCTTGAGTTTATCTTTAAAAATATTACTTGTGCTTTAATTCCTAAGTCACACAGACAGTCTCATAGCTGCTGTTTCATTAACCCTTTGTATGAATGGCTGATCTAATGTCATGCATCCTCTTAATGGATGAAAATCAATAAAAACTTTTTATAAGTTATATTCACTCCTTTGATCGCCCATCGGCCTTCATAAATGTGAAGGTGCTCTCTGGATAATTTGGAGGGTGACTTAGCCAATGTGTCACACTATCTCTGCCGTCAAGTCTTATAACATTTACATTCAGATCATTCATTTAAATTTAGACCCTCGGTTGAATTTAGACAGGGGTTTTAAACCCCATAATGGACGGCAATCTTCAGCTTCACAATTTCAACTTACACAATTATTTAAACTAATCCAGAGAATAACTTGAAATTAACATCATAAATGACAAAATTAGTCATATTTACCACTAGCAGACCGAGCTGGATATTCAGTCCAATTAAAGCTCGTCCCATGTTTTGTATCGTCGTTTCATCAGATCCCATCAGAATTATCGGCTTCTGTATAGATTGTCAATTCACTTAACCCATCTGTAATGATCAAACACTCATTCCAGAGGTTAATGACACATATTCACACTATGGGGACATACAAAACTCACACACACTCAGACATGAATACAAATCGCTCATATTCAAGGTTTACTTCTGGTATTTATTCTACAAAGATTTAAGCTTTAAAATCTTCTCTAGGTTTAACTTATTCAGTTTAAAGGTGTGTTTAAAAATGTCTGTTTATACTTAATTTGTTTTTAGAAAAGTTTTGCTAGGTTGTTTTAGTTCCTTTATCAGTTTGATAACAGAGTGCCATCCGTGTCTCCACTCACAATCTCTCTCTCAGCCAGAAGTTTTCCTCAGTCTCTTAAGACTGTAACTTTTAGGCAGAATGCAATAGTAGATTCTTTGCCATTTAGAAACCATAATCATTCACAAATTTCTTAAATGTAAATATGTAACTCAATTAGACCCATTTTGATAATCTCAAATAAAGTATGCTAGGAGCATTGCTAAGTTTAGTTTGTTAAAAATTCACTTAACCTTTGTTATCCAGACAATCTTTAATCTGTAAAAACACTCTTCATCTTTAGTCACCACCATGTCGAACGACCTGCAGGAGTGAAAACTATGATAGAGACATATTTGTTCAGTTTCACTATTAATTTTCAGTTCTTTCCCATAAGCCAACAAAAAAAAAAAATAATAATGTTCTTGATATTATAAAGTTTTGTTATGGTCTCCTCAGCAACTGAAGGTCAGTCACATCATGTTCTCAGCCAGCTCTTGAAAGCACATTCCCATTATCTCTTTATAAACAACCTCTTCAGGGACTCCCCCTGGCATCTTCTACAAGTTGGGTAAACTTGTCAAGGAATGCGGTTGCAGTGACCTGGTATGGAGGAACTCAGTTTTGGGGCAGACTTCTGCAATTTAACAGGTCCCCCCTCTGAAGGATGCTGCTAGCCAACCACAGACATCCTCTCAACTCTCATCCAGCTGTCACATAAAACATCTCCCTTCCCCTGTTTTTGGGTAGATGCCCAGGAGCGGCGGCGAACACCTGGCTTAGGTTGTCCCCAATGTGGCCATTAGGGGATCTTACCTGTCATTGGCATTCGCCCTCGTGCTCAACTGTCCCCGCCCTTTGCGGATCTTCGAGTTTTATTCAGGTTCAGGTATTCTCTGGAACTTAGGGAAGGTGCATTCAAGAACCACCAGAGTTATTTTGACTGCCTGATAGTGTTCAAAACAAGGAGACCGGTTAATAACAGCAGTGTGTTATCAGTAAAAGCCATTAACAATTCAAAACAGTAGCATAGCTTATTATCTATGTTTAATCTCAGCATCGCTATCCCCATTGTCTACTCCATCAGCCTTGTACCATGGTGGAGACTAAGATGAGACAAAACAAAAATTACTGGTCATAATTTAATCAAACAATTTAATCTCCCTTTTATAATCAGGTCTTCATTTTTATTTAACTTATTTAAATTCATTTTAAAACTCCTCTTTAAAGGCATTGAGTTGTTGAAACAAATTTAATGTGCACAATCATAAATGTGGAACTTTTAAAAGTTTTGAACTGCCTGTAACATGATTTCCTTTAACTTCTCTGTGTCTATGATTTTCACTGGAACACTTCCTGTAAATTGTTTATCACTGATGACACAGACTGAGATAACAACAGTTAGCTGACTTTGAATGAGAGAGAGAAACTCTGGACTGGATTCAAGGACTGGAACACTGCATTTTTGTAAACATTTAACATTTATCTATTGTGACTCTGGCCTGTTTCAGAAATCTTTGCCAAAACTACGTTTTCAAAGAATTATAATTTTATTGTTGTTTTTTTGCTAATTACATATTACTGAAACTTCCATCTTTTGAAGTCATTGTCTGTAATTTTACGCAATTTAACTCTTCCATTCACTATAAAACTTCTCATTACAAATCTTTCTTTCAAAAGAATTCCTTAAGACTTTAATCTTATTTTTGTTCTTTTCCAGACGAAAACGTAAATGTTGGTATATTAGACACTGATCTTCTTTTCAAATCTAAACACCAGAATATGTCACTTTATCACATCTAGCAGACATTTATATCGTTCAAGCTCTTTCTTTGCTCACAACTTTCCAATCAAATTAAAACTAGGAGCATTTTCTTACTGAGCTCTGAAATTTTGCTTTTGATGAGCAGAGCTGTGTACAGCCTTTAATATCTTCTCTTCTCCGTTTCGTTATTTTATCATGTCTTCCAACCTTGTTTTTACAATCAGAATTAAAAACACAGACTGACCAAATTTACTTTGAGAAGCGGAGCTGTTTACAGCATTAAATCTCTTCTCTGTTTCATTATTTTATCATGACTTCCAACCTTGTTTTTACACTCAGAATTAAAAACACAGACTAACCATTTTCCTCCTGAGCTCTGAAAATTCACTTTGAGAAGCAGCGCTGTTTACAGCATTTTTTTCTTCTGCTTACTTAACTAATCAGTAATAATCAGACTACTCAGTTATTGTTAGCCATATTTTAGTCAAAGTTAATACTCACCTGAAGTCATGGTAGGAAGAGATGGAGGCGGCGATCTTTGAATAACACAGCTGTGGCTTCTGCGTGATGAAACCACAAAGTACACTACAAAAACACCAAGTCACATATCCTGATCCAAACCAATTCGGGTCACAAAATTTTCACGTAAAATTTACTTTTGCAGGAATCGTTCCAGATGCATCCCTGGCAAACAAGTTAGCCCTATATTTATTTCATATTATTATTTTATAACTAACTAATGCTTTAGTCACTAACTGCCTGATTCACTAAATTCGGGGATCCCCTGTCTGAAGTGGAAGAGATGAAGTCAGGTTCATGGTGCCACTGAACCGAATGGAACCGGGAATCTAACCCGCGTTCCGGAACCAGGAATCTAACCTGTGTTCTTCTCCAGTGTCTTACACTCCCGTCAGCAACTTACTGTCCCCTTAAAGTGCGTTTCGGCGATGCCTTCCGCTTACCTGGAATCTAACCAGTGTTACGGATACCAGCGACTATTACACCATCAAAAACCATATAATCTTTAAAATCATAAGGCTGGCATAATTACGTGTACCCCCTGGAATCTAACCAGCGTCGGTACTCCCCACTCACGTCTGAGTGAAGCTTTCCCGATCCCCTTTCCAGTCTCTTCCACTCAAACAGCCCTAACACTTTCTACCTTGTTTGTTGTTCGACCAGGGATGTCATCGAAGAATGAATTGCCCGCGCACTCTCCACCATTAACTGTAGGGGAATTTACAGTTAAGACCCGAGGACCAGATATGTTGAATGAAGACCAGGAGTCAGAAGTGCAGTCAATAGAAGAAATTTTAGTGAAGTTTAGTTTGCAGTTTCATCAGCAGAAGCCAGCTTCAGGTCTCACAAGGAGTTTGTAGGCCGCCCCAAATACAAAAACATTGTTACAGCAATTATACTCTAACAGAGGGTGCTAACTACATCAATGATGACGTTTAAATGATTCTGATTGGCTAAGAAAGAAAGAAAGAAAAACAAAACTAGTAATTTTCCACACAAGAGCAGACAGTCTGAAGCTTATCTTCGTTGATCACATGGTTTACGGGTTCGTGACGTGGCTTGTCGAGAACAGCAAGTCATTCCGTCTCCTGATGGTGCCAGTTAATCACCTCACCAATACAGACCATATTAACGCACACACAAATACACAGCTTCTCCAAGGCTGAACTCGGCTCAGGCTCCAACTATAAACCAAAACATTCTGATAACATTCTCTATCTGTTGAGAAGTGCTGACAATATTCATCCTTACTCGATGGAAAAATACAGAAGAGTAAAGAAAGGTTTTAATTAATAAAAATCGCTAACTTGATTATAAATCACTCTTTACAAATCATTCAAATAAGAAAGGGAAAAGAACATATGAAAAATAAGACAAATAAAATAATATAGGGATGTAACCCACCCTAAGTAATTAAGGCTGGATTTTATTTTAATTAGTATTATTTATTTTTTTTCTTCAATTATTTCTCTCATTGTAATTTTTTTTTTGTGAATGTAAATATTTTGTTTACCAATTACATAAAACATACAGACATATTAATTAAGTTTTTCCGAAGATAGACTAAGTGAGTGCGTCCACCTTAATTGACGTCACATGTACGTCAATTCAGAGTGATCTGAGACAGGAGCCACATGTGCTGCGAACTGCTGTTCACCTTTGTTTCGTTATCACTAAAAGGACTGTCTGCATTGTTTTATTTGTAATAGGTAAGTTACTATTGGTTGTATTCATGTACATTTCGTGTATGTGTTATTTCTACAAATAGAATTGTGATGGTTAACGATGATTCGTTATCTGTGTATTAAGTGCCTCACAACACGCAAAGTGTTTGTTGCAAGTTGTTCAGTGTAGGTTGTATATATGTAATTCATGTAACCTGTGTTCAAAAGATGGTAATAATTGTTACTGTTATATATATAGTCTTTGTCAAATGTTATGGACGTCACATGTGCGTCAATTCAGAGTGATCTGAGACAGGAGCCACATGTGCTGCGGAACTGCTGTTCACCTTTGTTTCGTTATCACTAAAAGGACTGTCTGCATTGTTTTATTTGTAATAGTGCTGAGAGTGGGAGAACCGTTGGATTTTCTGCCTATTCAAGCCATCCACGGGAAATCGCGACTGCCAGGACGGATTTCTGTGCCGTTTATTCCCGCGTCATCTGCAGGCAACCCGCACACTCACTATTGAATCGAATCGATTCAATTTCCAGCGAATCGATTCAATTTGAACTGAATCAATTCACCGCGAACTGATTCAAATGCCAACGGACTGATTCATTTTATTTTCACCTTTCTGTTGTGATTGTTTTCTTATATTATTTTTTTTTTTATGTTATTATTTTTTTTGTCCATTAATGTTTTGATGAATGGTTTAAAGAATATATCCATATTTGTTAATTGAGTGCAAATTGTTGCTTCTTATTTTATTTCCACCATATGTTTATATTTTGATACATTTCTTTCTCATTTTCTTTCACTTGTTTTAGTTATTTATACAGTAGGAAAAATTGTAACACGAGAGCAGACACAATTATAATACTGAGGTATATGTGCGACCCCGAACCCGGGACTCCAAATAGTAGTATGCATGTTAATCTACACATTTGGTGAGCTCAGACCCAGTAGATATTTTTCATCCATTCTTGTGCTAATCGTAAACCTGACGTAGGGGTTACAGGTACAAATAAGAAAAATAAAATAATAATATATACAAGCGGCAATGGATTCCCAAATCGTCCCCACAAAGTCTTTTTGGCTCAGGAGCTAAAAAGCAGCATATGCAGTTTATGTTAGATCTTAGTCTAATTTTGATTTGACACATGTGCTACAACACCAGCACACATTTCTTTTTGTAGTGTTTAGTTGTGATTTGATTGACATATTTTTAGTTTATGAGTGCTTGCTGTATGTAGTGACCGCATTATTAATTCATTACGTTAATGTCTAGAGTTCGGGACCAAACGTGAAAGACATTGAGGACCACGCTTCCAAAAAGGAAGAAGCACAGTACAGCATTTACTAAAGTTTATCAATACTACTGGTAAGGTGTAGTGTTTCAATGCATTTTATCATACAATGTTTGCTCAGAGAAATGTACTTTGATGCCAAAGCTTAGATGTTAAAGTGTATGATGGTTCTTAGAAAGATGTCTCTTGCAAGACAGCTCTTTAATTCAGTGTTTCAGTTCACAGTACAAGCTGCTCCACACAAACTCCCATCACGAATGTGCTGAATGTGATTTCAGAACAGCTAAATGGCATTGTTAAATGATGTTTATGTTTCACAGGGGGCTTATTGTTTTCATTAAATGGTTACTACATATGCAGCTACACACTGCTGTATTATTATGTTGTGTTCACTTTATTACTTTATACAATTAATACAATACAGCACATTTGTGGATAGAGATAATGCCAAGGATAAAATAAATGATATACAAAAATGTTCCCTTTCAAATCTTCAGACCTTTGTGCCTCAAGCTATTAAGCTTGAGGCACAAAGGTCTGAAGATTTGAAAGGGAAATATTTTGTATCTGATATATTTTATATTATTATACATAAATAAATATATAGGCAACCAACTTGTCTTGATCTACTCGATCGATTTGGCACAACTTGACACAACACAGACAACGTTCTAATTAAACCCCCTGCATGTTTCTGACCATCTTTCATTACATTTCATATGCAAGTTACTACTTCTGCAACACCAACCAGTCTACCGGTCACTTTCAGGTGAGACTTGCGCTCTCTTTCTCCTTCCCATTTTTTCTCTGTCGTTTCATCCTGTCTTCCTTCTCCCAAACAGTTCTCATCTCTGGATGTGAGTACTGCAACAGACACCTTATTTTCCACTCTAACGTCTTGTCTAGACAATTTCTGTCCGCTCTCTTCCAGGTCACCGCGTGCTACTCCCTCTAACCCCTGGCTAACGGATGTTCTTCGTGAACCAAGTTAAGGGCAACTTAGAGAGAATGTCACAAATCAAAGGACCCGTCTGACTTGAGTTTGTATAAATCTCTGCTCTCTACCTTTTCTACTGATGTCCATACCTGCAAATATTTGCATTTCCTCACCAAGATTAAAAGCGCTTCTAACATGCATGCGCTTTTCAAAACATTCAGCTCTCTCCTCTTTCCCCCTCCACCCTCTACCTCTTTAACGGCCAATGATTTTGCCCAATTCTTTATTAACAAAACTGTGACTATCAGCAGTCAGTTCTCAGCTCTACACACACATGAAAATAGACCGACCTCTGATGTAACCAGAAACCTTTTTTCAACCACCTCTCCACTCACAGAGGTAGATGTATCTAAACTTCACATAACTCGTTGATAATTACAGACATGGCTCTCTCCTACCATTCATATCAAAAACTCTTGAACGTGTTATTTTTAACCAGGTATCTTCTTGTCCTCTCTCAGAATGGCCAGTTGGACATCAACCAGTCTGGTTGATCAACCAGTCTTCAAGAAGGTTAAGGTGATTTCAACCAGTCTGGCTTCAACCGAGACTGCATTAATATCCATTGCTGAAGCTCTAAGGAGTGCAAAAGCTGATTCAAAATTGTCAGTTCTCATTCTTATAGATCTATCTGCTGCCTTTGACACTGTTAATCATCATATCCTTCTGTCTACCCTCTCGTCACTAGGCATCCTCTTCAGTGGTTTGAATCCTATCTCACGGATGGGTCCTTCAGGGTTGCATGGTGCGGGGAGGTCTCCAAAGATGGTCACCGGTGTTCCACAGGACCTCTTGGACCACTTCTCTTCTCCACGTACACCACATATCTGAGTCCCATCATAGAGGCACACGGCTTCTCCTTTCACCGCTACGCCAATGACACACAGCTATTCCTGCCGTTTCAACCAGATGATCCCACGGTGGCTGCGAGAATCACAAGCTGGCTAGCGGACATCTCGGCATGGATGAAAGAGCATCATCTGCAATTCAACCTGGCAAAGATGGAGCTTCTAGTCTTTCCCGCCGATCCAACACTGCAGTATGATTTCACCGTTCAGATCGGCGCCACCACGATTACCCCTTCAAGGTCTGCCAGAACTTTTGGAGTGATCTTTGAGTACCAGCTGACCTTCAAAGAACACATCGCAAAGACGGCTCAATCATGCAGGTTTGCACTGCGCAACATCAGGAAGATCAGGCCATTCAGTGAGGAGCAAGCTACAACAACTTCTGATGCAGGCCATGGTCATTTCCAGGCTTGATTACTGCAATGCTCTTTTGGTCAGACTTCCTGCTAGTTGAATCAAACCCCTGCAACTGTTCAGAACGCCACAGCTTGTCTGGTCTTCAACCAACCCAAAATAACTCATGTCACACCACTCCTCATTTCACTACACTGCAGCACGCATCAAATTCAAAGCACTGACTTGCATACAGAACTTACACAAGCTCAGCACCTTCATACTTCCACTCAATGTTACAAATCTACACACCTACCAGAAACCTTTAATCGATGGTTACATCTCAGAGAGGCAAAAAAATCACTCTCAAGAACAATTTTATTCACCGCTCCTTGCTGGTGGAACAATCTCCCTGCCCTCATCCAGAATGCAGATTCCTTGTCAAGGTGTAAAAGACTAGGTGTAATCTCTTCCATAAGCACCTAACATAAGCACCTAAACACACACACAATTTTGTTTTTTTTATTAATTCTCTTACTCCCTCTATTCCCCATGCTTGTACTACTTTTGTATGTAATGTTTGAAACTTTGTATTGTAAGCACTATGTACTTTTGTATCTTCAGGACAGATCGCTTTATGAATTCCTCAAGTTGTAAGTCGCTTTGGATAAAAGCGTCTGCTAAATGAATAAATGTATATATATATATTTATCAAAATAGATGGTAAAGAGCATTCAATTGCTTTGTCTTTATTGAATTATGACTTACTGGCACATTAAGAAAACTTTCTTGTGAACTTCAGAGATTTTTACTATAGGTATATTCACAAACGGTGCATTAAGATGGTACATAGTTTTTATAGTTTTTATATGATCAATGGTCCAAGTTTTACCATAGATATCTTATATCTAAAATACCTTTCCTGGTCCACTCCCTCTTGTTTAATGGTAATTTTCTAGAACTAGATTGAATTAAAAAACAAGATAACTAACTCTAAAGTTTAAATTCATGAAACCAGGAATGCTGTCATCACTTCGGTAACGAGATGGAAATGTTGACCATGGATCCATGATTATGCAGACATCTAAAATTTATTCTTAAAAATAGCTCATGAGCAGTAACAAAAGTATAGGAAAAATCTTAAATGAGACGAATAATAAAATGCATTTGAGAAAAATTTGCTATGCTTAGCCCTACAATTGTAAATTATGATAAAACAGAAAAAGAGGTTCATAAGAGTCTAAAATGAAGTGTAGTGCCTAGATTCAGAAAGGTTTGACGAAGTTGTGGTCAGATTTTGTGGAAGTACACATCTAAACTTGTGTGTGCCCCATTTAGATCAGAACCAGCTGATCAGCAGACTCAGAGAAAATGGCCAGTGTGAGTGTGAATGAGTATGAATGGAGTGAGAGATGGTGAGAGATGGTGCTGAAGATATACTAAGGCAAATCAAACTTTTGCCAAAACAGCTGTATTTGAATTTAAAATGTGGGACTACAGGGCAAAATATGCCCAAGTAAAATAATGACCACGGATAAATTGGAATAAGTTTCCTGGACAAAACCTAGGTTAATATTGTGGCAGAAAGAAACAACAGTGCCACATTTGCGCAGCGAATAACTTTGAACTTTCTTTACAGATTATCACGATGGAGCTTATGTTGTATCAAAAGTATTAAATGTTGCCTTGTAACTTTTAACTTGAACACAGTGGGTTGAGTGCTTTCCAAAGACCTAAGAAATTTTTAGATAGTGAATATGTAACCCCTTCGTCAACTTTTCGAACAGCCCAAGAATGGACGAAAAATATCTCCTGGGTCTGAGCCCACCAAATATTTAGATTGAAATATATATATATATATATATATATATATACACACTAATATTTGGAGTCCCGGGTTCAGGGTCTCACACAAACCTCAGTATTATAAAAGATATATATTGTGTCTGCTCTTGTGATTTTATTTCCTACTATATTAATGACTAAGATAAATAAAAGAAATGGGAAAGGAATGTATCACACATACATATATATATAAATATATAATGAAAATGAAGACAGAAACAACAGTTTAAACTCAATTAACCAAAATATATATATATATATATATATATTCTTCAACCTGCTTAACAAAACATTCATTAAAAGAAAACAATAATAATAATAATAATAATAATAATAAGAAGAAAGGAAATAAAAGACAAAAAAAAAAAAAAAAAAAATACACAATGGAATAGTGAAAACAAGGATCAGTCCGTTTCAATGAATCGGTTGATGTGAACTGACTCAGTTCGAATGGTGAATCGACTCGCTGGAATGGAATCAGTTCAGTTCGCTAGTGTGTATGTGTGTGCGTGGTTGCCTGCAGATGCTGCCATGGCGGGAATAGCGGCGCAAAACTCCGTCCTGGCGATCGGACTCCAATGGATGGCGTGTATAACCAGACATCCAATGTTGCTCCTATTGCAAATAAAACAATTCAGACAGTCTTTTCATCCAAATCAAGCGAAGGCGACTAGCAGCTCGCAGCACATGCGGCTCGTGTCTCATCTGCTCTGAATTGGCGCACATATGACGAATTAACATTTTATAAAGAGAACACTATATACAACAGTAACAATTATTACTATCATTTAAACACAGATTACATGAATCACGTATACAAACCACACTGAACAACGTGCAGTGAACACTAAGCGTGTCGTGAGGCCCTTAATACAAATAATCGCAAATGAACCATCACAATTATATTTGAATTAAATAAAACATCTTTACATAAATATAAACCACAGTAACTTACCTATTGCAAATAAAACAATTCAGACAGTCTTTTCATCCAAATCAAGCGAAGGCGACTAGCAGCTCGCAGCACATGCGGCTCGTGTCTCATCTGCTCTGAATTGGCGCACATATGACGTCAATTGAAATGGACGCGCTCACCTTAACCCACGTTTGCGAAAGCAAAGTTAATATGTCTGAATTTGTTTTAATGCAATAGGTAAACAAAATATACATATATATATACACAAGAGAAAAATTACAATGAGAGAAATAAATTAACAAAAATAATAATAATATAAAAAAAATAAAATCCAGCCTTAATTACTTAGGGTGGGTTACAAATACAATCAAGACTAATGGTAAAGGATAAAAGGGCCTCAAAAATGCAAATCATTAAATTTGGAGAAAGATATTATAAGGGAATAAGGGATAAGGGATTACATTTTAAGGATTAATGATTAATGTTGTTAAGAAAACAGAAGAGCATCAGATAGGGACCAGGTCAGCACTCAGCCCACTTTCCACAGGTCACAAAGAAGGACAATGAGCCTGAGGAGCAGATGTTATCACTAACAACAATAGTAAAGGTCTCATTCACAGGAGACACCTGGACATGCCTTGAAGCAACTGGTCCCCCATCCAGAACGCTACAGTAGACCAGAGTGGTCCTGCAGTAAAGGGGGAGGATTGATTGTGCAGATAAAAACAGAATACCACACAGAAAACTCAACAATTCAGACAATTCAAATTGTACTCGGTAAGGTTAAAGATGTTGTGAGAGAATAGGAGTTTGTTAGGGGCATTAGTGGGACTAGCCATCCTGATCACAGGAACAATATATTTAGTAGACTACCTAAGAACAAATCGAAGGGAAAAAAGGGTTTATTGTTTGTGTCATTATTGGGGCATTGGGGGATGTGAAATTAACTATGAGGTAGGGTCAACCACTTTATTTGTGGATAAAGTGGACTTTTTATTTGTGGACATTTTATAATGTGCATGGATAAAGGGGTAAAACAAGCAGTGCAGCAAAAACAAATACATTACAGATAACTGGTCTAAGTGATAGGGTACACAGGGGCATGGGTACCTGAGAGAGGGATTTTGGTAGATTTAGGGGAGAAACCAGGATTTTGGGAAAAGCTTCGGATAAAAAAAAAGAACTACACATGTTTTAACTTTATCAAATCACAACCAAATATTTATTTAGGGGCAATAGATGAAGGCGGGTGTAAAACAATAATATAATATTCAGGGCAGATCATAGGCCCTTGGGCAAGGGCTAAACAACAATTTGGGGATAGGAGACTTTTGACGAGAATCCATGACGAGGCCAAGGAGGGAGGATGGAATGTTAAGGATGGGCAGATAGATGTGGAAGAATCAGGCAGAACTAGAAGAGGGGTTAGACATAAGAAGTAGAAAGAGAGAAAAAGCAAGTAAGTGTAATGGAGGTGTTTTGTGGGACTTTTATTTTGATGGGTTGCTGTCTGGTGGTGGGCGGGAGATGCTGAGGAGAGGAGAAGAAGAGATCCGTATCGTGGTGGACACGTTGTGATCGCTATGCGAGAAAGTCAGTGTTGCAGTGGTACAACTGTAACCCAGGTCTCATGTAGTTAGAAAATAAAGCTAGAGTGGTTAATACAATGAGACTGGGCCTGGGCTCGTTGTAGGGAAATACAACTTGTTTTATATGTTACTTAATAAATGTATATTTGTAATACTCTTGGCTATTCTTATAAAGACCACCACAACTGTATTTTGATTGCAAAAATATTCACAAGTATTTATTTACAACATTAAATAAAAGATAAATGTATCTTAGAATAAAATAAATCACATAGGCATGAAAAGTTGGAAGGAAAAAACTAAAACAAAAAATAAAAAAACTTCACTTTCCTAAAAGGAAAAAAAAACCTTTCTGTGGTTATATTGAAATTAAACAATTATTCATTCCCTCTGAAAAAATGTCCAACCCCGTTGCAGGCCTGTTTGATGACACTTTGTGTGCGGTGAGGCCTAAAAAGTTGAATGGCCGCTTCACTCAGAAACTGAGCATAAACAAAAAAGCACGTGCATGTGACTGTTAGTACTCACGAATCCAGGTTAAGTCAGTACAGCAATGGCAATGGCGATGGTAATGGTAATGGCAAAGGAAGAAGCACAGCACTGACGATCACGGCAGGGCACACAGAAACAGCAAAGCAGAAACAGCAGGGCTGAATTAGCGTTAGCTTTGCTTTAGCTTTAGAGATATCACAATGCTAAAACTACAACATATGAGCACATTGGCACAGAATGCTACCGCTAATTAGCATGTCGCTAACCACGTTATACATCCAGTCTCTTAACTATAACAGTTCGATATAGCACAAAATTACAGGCATACACAATCATATTCACCTCTTGCAGGTCACACCAAAGTTTTTTGTTGTAAGGACCACGAGTAGTCGACCTTCATAACAAACCAAACCATTAATGCTTCCCACACCACGATGCCTCCTTCATTAGCGCTCACATCATAGCGTCTGTTCTCCGTTTCTCATGCGTGCTCACTACTCCTCACACAAACCTGTCCCAATAGTCCCGCCCCTTACACAGTGATGTTACTCTGATTGGCTCAAGTACTAACACAACCAAAAGCAAAACGGGAATTAAATGATTAACAGGTGACAGGTAACAGACTAGGTTACACAGATAAACACAGCTTCTTCTTCTCTACTTTTCTCTCAGATGAAACGTAAAAACTTATATGAATTTAACTTTAACTGTAAATAGTCTTATTAAACTCTACGTATTATATTTATACTTTTAACCAGCACACCTTTTACCCAATTTTAACTAACATGAACTATTTATGAACTTTTCTTTTTTCTTTGTATGTGTATAGGTTACACTGTTAATGATCTTTTATACTCTGTAACTTATAGAAATTTTGTACAGGGCTACACCCTCCCTCTTCTGAATGTGTAGATGTCCTCATCACACCTTTTGTCCCTCTTCAACTTGGAAGGGTGATTCCTTTTATCCTCCTCCATATACTTTTGGGATGTTTTGGACTTTTTCCTTGGTTTGTTGTCTTGGTCTGGAGGGTTCATCTTAAGTTGGATGACCATGCCATGGTGCATGATGGTAACTGGTTCAAAAGATGGATGACCAGGTTCCTCATAAGTAAATCTTATAGGTGGCTTTGGTTTTCTCAGTGATGTCCGGACTGTAGAAGACCTTTCACTTTTTTCTCTTTCAGCAGCTATATTACGTCTGTTTCTTTGTAAGGGAGAAAACTTTGCTCCCTCTTCTGAATCTTGAGAATCTTCTTCCACAGATTCAGTATTTGTCTCTTGGATATCAGAGTATGACAGAGGAGGTGCAGCACCTTCAAGCGGTTCCTCATTCTCTGTTTCTGTAAGTTGTTGAGTTTCTGTAACTTCACAGTTTTCCTCCTCAGCTTTTCCATCCTCCTCAGAGTTTTCACTCTCATCATTCTCCACAGAGTGATTTATGTTTATCCGTCTCCGGACCTCATCCATATCAAAATCTAAATCTGGAGGTTTGTGAACAGTTTCAAACTCTGAACCTGATGACTCTGTGTCACTTTCTTCAGACTTGGTTGGTTGACGTTTCTGAGTACGTTGAGTTCTTGTTACAGGTCTCCGAACAGAGCTTGCATCATCTGATGGGTTAAACATCCTGACCATGTAACCGATGGGCAACAGATGATCTCGATGGAGAGTTTTCAGCACACCTGGACCATGCTCTGGTTTGACCTTATAAACAGGCAGGTTAGGCAACTTCTCCACCACAACATATGGTATTGATTTCCATCGATCTTGGAGTTTATGTTTGCCTTTTAGACCCACATTCTGTATGAGAATTCTGTCTCCTTTCTCCAAAGGTAGGTCTCTCACACGTTGGTCATATCGGGCTTTATTTTTCAAGTGATTCTTTGTAGCAGCATCAGATGCCAACTGATAAGCTTTTTGCAACTCTTTCCTCATCCTGGCCACGTACTGTTGGTAGGAGGTTTCACTTTCACCATTTGGTGAGATTCCAAAACAGATGTCAATTGGTAACCTTGCTTCCCTTCCGAACATGAGATGATAAGGGGAGTATCCCGTGGAATCATTTTTTGTGCAATTGTATGCATGTACCAGGTAGGTGATATGTTGACTCCAATGTTGTTTCTGTACGGCATCCAGGGTACCAAGCATGGCTAAAAGCGTTCGATTAAATCGTTCTGGTTGGGCATCCCCTTGAGGGTGGTAGGGAGATGTTCTTGACTTCCGAATCCCAAGCATGGACAAGAGTTCTTTTATCAGGCGACTTTCAAAATCTCGGCCCTGATCCGAGTGTATCCTTGCAGGTAGGCCATAGTGCACAAAATACTTGTCCCACAATACTCTGGCAACGGTGATAGCCTTTTGATTTTTTGTAGCAAATGCTTGTGCGTAACGTGTATAATGGTCTGTCACTACCAACACATTAGCAACACCTTTAGAGTCAGGCTCTATTTGCAAAAAATCAATACAAACTAAATCCAAGGGGCCATTACTCGTTATTTGGTTTAAGGGCGAGGCATGCTGAGGGAGTGTCTTTCTGGAGATACATCTACCACAGGTTCGAATGTACTGCTCGACCTCAGCTGTCATTCGCGGCCAATAAAATCTGTCCTTGATCAGTTCAGTGGTGCGTTCGACTCCCAAGTGTCCACACTCATCATGTAGAGACCTTAACACCATTGGGCGGTATCTTGTGGGCAAGACAAGTTGTTTGATCTGTTTTCCGCACATCTTTTCTTTTACTCTGTAGAGTATTCCATCTCTTAACTCCAACTTGCGGCTTTCACGAAGGAGCAGCACAGTTTCAGGTGAGTCGTTCTCTGAGCGTGTCAGGCCTTTATTCTTCTCCAAAGTTTTCTTTAATGGTCCAATTGTTGGGTCCATATCTTGTGATGCTTGAATGTCTTTTGAGCTCAATTGGTCAAGTGTATTCATGCTAAGGTTCACTGGACACACATAAACTTCAGGTACTGCGGTGGCAGGAGCTCCCAACTGATCAACTAATCTGTCTGGCACATCAGCCTCTTCACTGGCACAGGCTCTTTTGCAGAGGGCTTTGATGCCAGCAGGTGGGACACTAGTCCACTCTTCTGTCTTCTCTGAAGAGTACTGTCTGGACAACAAGTCAGCATCAATATTGTGTCTCCCAGGTCGATACTGGATGGTGAAATCGTAGGTGGCGAGGGCAGCGAGCCAACGATGTCCGACTGCACTGAGTTTGGCAGAGGTCAATACATATGTTAAGGGGTTATTGTCAGTTCTTACTATGAACTTTGCCCCATACAAATAATCGTGAAACTTGTCCACGACAGCCCATTTTAATGCCAGAAATTCCAATTGATGGACTGGATAGTTGTGTTCTGAGTCTTTAAGCTTACGACTGGCAAAAGCTACTGGCCTGAGGCCCTCAGGATATTCCTGGTTCAGGACAGCGCCTAAACCATTCATACTGGCGTCCACATGTAAGATGTACAGTTTTTTGGGGTCAGCGAAAGCTAGCACTGGGGCATTGATCAAACAGTCACGAATACGGTCAAAAGCGTCCTGGCAGGTTTTAGTCCACCGTTCTCCGAACGGCTCTGATGGCTTGAAATAGACTTTGCTTGGGTCAACATTTTTTTTAGTCTTGGGGTCTTGCCAAGTGGGGGCGTAACCCTTTGTAAGCTCGGAGAGGGGACGGACAATGGCAGAGTAGTTGGCAATGAACCTCCGATAATAACTGCAAAATCCGAGGAAGGACTTCAGCGGTTTCAGGTGAGTGGGCTCTTTCCAATGCTTTACTACCGCCACTTTGTCTGGATCCGTAGCTATTCCGTTAGCAGAAACAATGTGACCCACATACTTGACCTCCGGCTGACAGAATTGGCATTTGTCAATAGAAACCTTCAATCCGACCTCCTCTAGTCTGTCCAACACCTTGAGAAGACGTTGCTCGTGCTCCTCAAGTGTCTTGCTGAAAATGATGATATCATCTAAGTACACGAGAGCTTCCAGAAGATGCATATCGCCTACAGCCTTTTCCATTAAGCGCTGAAATGTTGCTGGCGCTCCTGTGATTCCTTGTGGCATGCGCTCAAATTGATAGAAACCTAGAGGGCAAATGAACGCTGTCTTCTCTTTGTCCTCGGGAGCCATCTCTATCTGGTAGTAACCACTGCGCAAATCCAGAACTGAAAACCATTGGCTGCCTGATAGAGAATCCAAGGCGTCGTCAATGCGTGGCATTGTATACTGATCTGGTGTGGTGCGGTTATTCAGTGTTCTGTAATCAATACAGATTCTTATCTTCCCATTCTTTTTGCGGACTACAACGATTGGTGAGGCGTACGGGCTACGGGACTCCGTGATAATGCCAGTGGCCAGTAGTTGTTGTATGTGTCGCCGCACGTCGTCTATGTCGGCAGGGGCTATTCTCCTTGACCTCTCCCTGAAGGGTCTGGGGTCATGCAGGCGTATGTGGTGTTCAACACCCTTGGCGCGACCAACATCCCACTCATGCAGTGAGAAAACATTCCGCCTCTCAGCCAACTTCTGCTGAAACCGACTTTTCCACTCTTCGGGAATGTGAGAGTCCCCGAAATTGAAAAGACTTGGGTCTAGGGTTTCAGCTGGGAGGTCGGAAAGCCGAACTGAGGTAACTGTGTCCACAGCATACATCTCAGCAACGATGGTCCCAACTGGGATGGAAGTTGCCCTTTTGGACTCATTCTGAATGAGGACAGTGAAACTGTTATTGTCTATGCTGGCATCTGAGAGCACACCAGGCTGTACCAGCAGACCGGCGGGGAGCAACTGTTCAGTGGGTGCATCAATCAGTACAAGGTCTTTGGATGGGGCACTGTGTCTTTCCACTTTACATGTTGCATAGTACTTTACACCTGGAGCAATGGAGAGTAAACCAGGTCCTTT
This sequence comes from Rhodeus uyekii, assembly GCA_037043235.1. Taxonomy (NCBI): domain Eukaryota; kingdom Metazoa; phylum Chordata; class Actinopteri; order Cypriniformes; family Acheilognathidae; genus Rhodeus; species Rhodeus uyekii. The sequence continues at coordinate 1,402,585 of JAWRVZ010000172.1, read as the reverse complement.
CCACTTTATCTGTCCCAAGACTTCATCTTTTGCAAACTGCTCTTGTGCTTTGACAGGTGCGTAAACAGACTGAATCCTCATTGAGTGCACAATGTTCTCGTCACCTTTTGTCTTCACCAGCTCCCATAAGCGGCGAAACAGAGATGTATTGGTGCCAACCAATACAGGGGTTTGTTGCTGATTTCTTGGCTCAGGGCAGATTAAAGCAAGCACTTCTACTCGTCCCGATACACCAGTGATCTCTTCAGTGAACTCCATCTCAACCACAACATATCCTTTGTAAGGAAACTGAGTGTCTGAAAGGCCCCAGAGTCCAAGACCAGAGAGGGATTTTATCGGGACATCAGGTAAGTGTTCGTTATACCAGCTTTCAAAAATAATAGTCACGTTAGACCCACTGTCAATGAGAGCATTGCAGACCACATCATTAACTTTGATGGTGTGAATAAATGATGGACCTACAAGACCTTCAGGTAAGTCAATGTTAGGTTCTGGGACTTCAACCTTATTGGTTCTAGCTACATGCTGCTCTTCAGCTGCAGGATTTGGGTTCTCTTGGTTTGGTAAAGGGGAAACTCGCACCAAGCGTATAAGCTTTCTAATAACTTTCTGGAGATTCTCAGGGGCAGTACATCTGGTGGCTATGTGGCCATTTTCCCCACACCGATAACAGAAAAACTCATCCTTGTCTTGTCGGGGAGGAAAAACTTTGGAATGAGCGGGCTTGTGAACTGGAGCTGCTTTGTATCGGTGAGGCTGAGGTGTGTGTTCTCGTGGGGGATCTGATGTGTATTTCACTGCCATTACACTCATTTTATTTTCTAGGGCTTTCACTTGTTTCCTTAGCGATTGCAATTCACTCTGTGACTCATTTTTCTGTTTTTGTTTCTCTTTCAGACCTGTAAAAGATTCATCAGAGATTGGCTGAGGTTGTAGGTTGCTTCTCTGCTCTAGCTGCGCTCTCAATTCTCGAATCTGAGCTTGCAGTTCACTCCTAGAGACTGATTCAAGTTCTTTCTCCTTTTCAGCTTGGACAGTGCGTACACGCTGAGGACGCATGTGTGACAAATGGCTTTGTTTGGCTAACTGGCGAACCTCCTCTTCCATCACTTCTCTTAACAGGTTCAAGAATGTAGGGGGATCACTACTCCGCTCCCTAATTTTCAACTGAAGCAACATGAGTTCAGAGGTAGACCCTCTAAGAAGCTGCTCTAAACGAGCGCTATTGGCAGCGCTAACAGGTAAACCTCCTCCCTGTACTACTTTGACAAGAGATTTTTCTACTCTTCGTAGGAACTCAGACAGACGCTCACCAGACTGTTGGTGGAGGGCTCTAAACGACAAGTATAGTTCGTCTGGGGACTCTACTGTACCAAAAATGCTCTCTATAGCCTTTATGTACTCACTTGGGCTAGCATCAGGTTGAGTCAGGCGCACAGCTTGAATGATTTCAAAGGCGGGCCCTTTAAGACTCTCCAGTATCCGACGCCGTTTTTCTTTGTCGGAGCACTCACCTTCCTCTACTAAGAATGTTGCTTGTTCCAGCCAGTTATCTAAGGTCTCTTCTCCATTTGGGGTGGGACTGACCCCGGAGAATGTCCGCAGACGTCTGTATGGGTGACTGTCATGTTGTTTGTTTGTTCTGCTCATAACATCACCGACCGCACGGATGATGTCTTCAGGGTTGCTGTTACCCTCTTTGGTGAGTGAACATAAACCTGGTAAGTCATCTAAGGTTCTCCCTTCGCTCTGCAAAAAGGTAAGTAGCTTCTCTTCAAAGGTATCAAGCTGAGGCTCTGTGTAATAGACAGTTTTCCAACCACTTCCTTCACTTATAGGCATTATCTCAGGTGGGATTTTAGAGGGGTCAATCTCTTCACGACACTCACATAACACCATTACTGATTGTTGTTGAGGGTGAAACATTTTGCCTCTCACTCTAACTTTTCCCAATGCTTTGATGGTCCCTGCTGTTTCTTCAATATCTTCTCTTGAAACACCTTCTGGCACTCCGTGTAAAAGGAGCGCATGCTTTAAATCTAATGATTCTCCTTTGCACCAGTTAATTAGCTCACGTTGTGATGGACTACTTGTTTGACTTGCCATGCTGTACTTTACTTAAATTGCTTTTAGTTACTGTTAGCACGTTATTTTTATACAAATGCTCTATACTACTGCTCTAAAGTTGTGGGGTCTAGTGGCTTGTACTCTATGTTTATAAATTTCCATATATGTTAAATAATTATCCCAGCGGTGCCTCCATTTTATGTAACCCAGGTCTCATGTAGTTAGAAAATAAAGCTAGAGTGGTTAATACAATGAGACTGGGCCTGGGCTCGTTGTAGGGAAATACAACTTGTTTTATATGTTACTTAATAAATGTATATTTGTAATACTCTTGGCTATTCTTATAAAGACCACCACAACTGTATTTTGATTGCAAAAATATTCACAAGTATTTATTTACAACATTAAATAAAAGATAAATGTATCTTAGAATAAAATAAAACAAATCACATAGGCATGAAAAGTTGGAAGGAAAAAACTAAAACAAAAAATAAAAAAACTTCACTTTCCTAAAAGGAAAAAAAAACCTTTCTGTGGTTATATTGAAATTAAACAATTATTCATTCCCTCTGAAAAAATGTCCAACCCCGTTGCAGGCCTGTTTGATGACACTTTGTGTGCGGTGAGGCCTAAAAAGTTGAATGGCCGCTTCACTCAGAAACTGAGCATAAACAAAAAAGCACGTGCATGTGACTGTTAGTACTCACGAATCCAGGTTAAGTCAGTACAGCAATGGCAATGGCGATGGTAATGGTAATGGCAAAGGAAGAAGCACAGCACTGACGATCACGGCAGGGCACACAGAAACAGCAAAGCAGAAACAGCAGGGCCTTCGGTTGGAAAACCAGTCTCTCTCCCTTTCTCTCTCTCACCAACGTCCGTCTCCTTAGAGCATATTATCTGAATTGAGCCACATTATCAAACACTATTTCTTATTGAATTAGCGTTAGCTTTGCTTTAGCTTTAGAGATATCACAATGCTAAAACTACAACATATGAGCACATTGGCACAGAATGCTACCGCTAATTAGCATGTCGCTAACCACGTTATACATCCAGTCTCTTAACTATAACAGTTCGATATAGCACAAAATTACAGGCATACACAATCATATTCACCTCTTGCAGGTCACACCAAAGTTTTTTGTTGTAAGGACCACGAGTAGTCGACCTTCATAACAAACCATTAATGCTTCCCCCACCACGATGCCTCCTTCATTAGCGCATCACATCATAGCGTCTGTTCTCCGTTTTTCATGCGTGCTCACTACTCCTCACACAAACCTGTCCCAATAGTCCCCCCCTTACACAGTGATGTTACTCTGATTGGCTCAAGTACTAACACAACCAAAAGCAAAACGGGAATTAAATGATTAACAGGTGACAGGTAACAGACTAGGTTACACAGATAAACACAGCTTCTTGTTCTCTACTTTTCTCTCAGATGAAACGTAAAAACTTATATGAATTTAACTTTAACTGTAAATAGTCTTATTAAACTCTACGTATTATATTTATACTTTTAACCAGCACACCTTTTACCCAATTTTAACTAACATGAACTATTTATGAACTTTTCTTTTTTTCTTTGTATGTGTATAGGTTACACTGTTAATGATCTTTTATACTCTGTAACTTATAGAAATTTTGTACAGGGCTACACAACAACGGTTCACTTTTTGTGATTTTAGTGTAGCTATTATTATCGCGTGGAACCAGAGACGTTATAGAAACCGAAGTTTTGATTGCGTCATCGGACGAAGAACGGAGTCGGAGACTGGCTGAGAGCATGAGAGAGATGCTGGAGCCGTGAGCCTCATTTGGATGACGAGTGATTTTTTTTTCCTTAATTTTGACTAAGTCCTACGTGTTTTTTTTGCTCTGGGTAATCCATCAGTTGTGCCATAGAGAGACACTGATCCGTTCCTGCGATAGGAGTGATACTTTTCTTTACTAAAGATTGTTTTGAGTTTTTTAAGCATCTTTTGAAGAGACTGACGACACCTGCGATCCAGACGTTTTGAGAATATGTTTTTTTTGAAGAGTTCCCGAGTTTTTTTCTGGGCGCGCTGAATCTGTTTATTGCCCTGCCATCCTCCCGACATCTCATTGCCCTGTCTCAGCTGTTGTTCGTTGTCATCAGTCATCGCAAGTCATCACTGCTACGGACTGGTACTGGAGTTTGTTGCACACACACACACACACATACACACGTTTCGACGAACCTTTACTGATAAAGACTGAGTCTAATGGAGTGTTCAATAGAGAGTCAACTGTCAATCTGAACCGGTTGAGGACATTGAGTCGTTTGAATTGTGTCAATTGAATTGAGTCATCTGAATTGTGTCATTTGAATTGTGTCAATTGAATTGTGTCATCTGAATTGTCATCTGAGTTGAACTGTAAGAGTTTATGTGACACGCATTTGTGAAATCAGTTGTGACCAGTTATTAACAGTTAACAGGTTATTAAGGTTGTAGAGAAGTTTCAAAGAATATATATTTTATTTTTATTATTAAATTTAATTGGGTTTGAACTAAAGGAAATAAAATATTCATTGTTAAAAGTAACAGCTGTGTTACCTTTACAAAAGGGAAGGATGAAAATGGAAGACATGATAAGGATGAGGGCTATAGCAATGAACCATAATGGGGAAAGAAAGGGAAGGTGAAGAGGAGGATAAAGAAAGATGGAAGGAAGGATGGTTGAGAGAAAAGGAGGAGATTCTGAAGGAAGTAAAGCTCAGGTAGATGAGAGGGGAAGATCATCCAGAAATAGATATAAAATTTTATAAATATTTTTTATAATTATTTTATTTTAAAAAATAGATATAGAAAAGATATAGAAATAGAAATAGATATGCAAACAATGAGTGGAGGCAGAAGGGAAGAGATGGACCATGACCAGGAAAATGAAGAAGATGAAGAGGTTGTTCTGTAAGGTGTTGAACTCCTGTGACAGAAGATCATAAGGGGGATTGAAGGAATAAATGTATATATATACAGCTTTGCATTAATTAGAAGTTATCGGTTGCTTTTATGACTAAGGGATTTAAAGGTTAAACACAAAACACACACACACACACACACACAAGCGATCTTATGAAGTAAAGATGAATTATGACAATGTTTAAGTAACACTTTTATGTCCCACATCAGAAATCCAACGAGTCAGACAAAATAAGAGTCCCGGTGTAGTATTTCGGTATTATGATTAAAAGCCACGTAAAAGTTCTATAGGTCATTATTGATATTTGCCTATATTAGGGAGACACACTGTGTTGCCAGATTGGGCGAGTTTTGGTCAAGTCCCACCGGAGGAAAAAAAATGCATTGGTCTGGTTGATAACAATTGGGCTGATTTTTGACGATAAACCCGCCCAAATTTCACATATAAATGCATATAAATACCATTAACAATTGTCTCCCCCTTCATCAATCGTCTCTCTAGTTTTTTGGGCGAGTTTTATGCTGTAATTGGGCTGAAAATCGTCAGTCCAATCTGGCAACAATGGCTAGAAGCTATTCATTGCATACACTAGTGGAAATTTAATTATTATGATTCTCTCTTAAGAAATGAATATGGAGTCTTTAATCTTTGAGTTACATATTGTACATAGCTCAATTGCAGTACGCAATTTTAATTTTATTAAAAAATAAGTACTTTTTTTGTACAAATGCAAACTGGTAGGACTGGCACGATTTTGCTAAGTTTATAAAGCTTATTTAAATGTAAAGTTTCTTTTAGTAAACCTCTAACCATCTTAATGAAAGAACATTTGTGAATATATAATATATACAGAAGTAAGAAAGTATTCTTAATCTGCCATTAAGTCATGTTGAATAAAGACAAAACCAGATGTGCAAATTCACCTGAAATTAGTTGGAAGAATCGTTCATTTTTTGACTTCATTGAAAATGTTCTCTTTACTGTCTTATCTCTATCATATTCACAAACATGAAAACAAATGTTATTCATTAATGTGCAATACTAACATTTGTGCCGTTAAATTATACAATATTATATACACACATATATATACACTTGGACAAAATTGTTGGTAACCTAACATTCATGTGTCAGACTTCAGTCAGACATTGCTCTTCAACAATTATTTATAAAAATAAACTCATGGAACAGGCCTAGACAAAAATGATGGTACCCCTAGAAAAGACTGTAAACAATGTGACTAAAAGACATGTTAATTCAAGGTGCGTCTACTATAATTAGTAGATAATAATGCTAATGCATCACAGGTGTGTACAATCTTGTAATAAGTCAGTGGGCCTATTTATAGGGCTTCAGGAAGTCACTGTGCTATCTGGTGACATGGTGTGTACTACATTCAACATGGACCAAGCCAAGTGAAGAAAAATGTTGTCTCAGGAGATTAAATTTAAAAAAGCATGATAAAGGAATATAAAACCATCTCCAAGCAGCTTGAAGTTTCTGTGAACTTTGGTACATATTCAGAAATTTAAGATTCATTGGACTGTAGTCAACCTCCCTGGATGTGGCCGCAGGAGGAAAATTTACAACAAATCAGAGACGGATAATCCAAATGGTAACAAAAGAGCCCAGAAAGACTTCTAAAGAGATCCAAAGTGAACTCCATGCTCAAGGAACATCAGTGTCACTTCACAAGATATCAGCCAAACTTCAATGGACAGAACTATATTAGATCTACACAAACATCCACAGTAATTAACAGTCAATTGTTTATATTATATCCGTCTGACTCAAGTATGTTTCTTTGCTTTTGATTTGCAGATGATGGGGAAATATTCATCTTAACATTTTCTGAATACATTTGTGTTTAAAAATGTTCTGTTCTGATGGATTGTATATGCGTGTTTAAAGAATATTCATGTCTCTCTCCTCTCTCACATCTACACATCATGTTATATCCGCAAAGCCTTTTTTGTGGACGACCCCACACACCCCTCACACACACTTTTCACCCTCCTGCCTTCCGGAAAACGGTATCGAAAAATATGGTCTCTCACAACCAGACTTTGCAACAGTTTTTTTCCCCATGGTATCAGGGGAAACTCATAACTCATAGAAGCTGCACTAGTTTTGGACTCTTGCCATCAAACTGTGACAAAATTAAACTGTGCACTTTATGTATATAGTTTTTTTTCTGTACCTACTGTGTATTATGTCTGCGTTATGGTCTGTGCTGTCTGTTTGCACTTTGTGCTCTTATGTATAGAGGTTTTTGTTCTATAGTGCCTTGGTCCTGGAGAAACGTTTCGTTTCATTACTTGCATATGGCTGAAATGACAAAATCCACTTTGGCTTTGTTCGTGATTAAATTTTCTAAATACAACTGTGTAATATGTGTTTAAATATGTTCATAGCATATATATGTGTATGTATGTTTTTACAAAGAGATTGAGATTATAGAGATTTTCAAAAGACGTTACTTGTAATAACTTTCTATTCATTCTAATGTTTTTGAGCAATAAGTAATTTAGAGAATGTAGGATTTGTAGGACGATTATTTGTGTAGAAGCATAGATGTAGAGGTTGAGAGAACCTACTGCGAGCATACCCGGAACCAACCGCGAACGTTCCCGGAACGTTCTATTTCCGTAAAGAAAACTTTCCTGGCACACATTTCGGAAACATTTTAACGTTTGGTTCACAGAACGTTCTGGAAAACATAAATTGTTAGTTGGGGAGATTGTCGACATAACCGAACTCCACTGTATTTTGAAACACTGGTCCGAACTGTGGTTCAAAGCATCCATGTCACCCGACTGGTTAAATGAAGCTTCTGCGCATTTCACAAGTTTTTCGAAGGGTGCAGAGCTCTCCACAGCAGAGCAATTAATATTAACAAATAGGAGACCATTGTGGATTGATTTGTGTTATTAATTTTAACTTTTTATGATCAGAATAAGTTATTATTACTTTATATATTATAGTTATACAGTGAGGATGTTAAAAACTCGCCAATCTAACAAAAATACCAAAATTTTATTTTTTAAATGGCTTGTTTGCAAAGGTGTTTCAGATAACGTGCAATTGAGCACTATAGGTGTCACCATGGAGACGGGTGTCTTTATAGATTCAAAGCCTCGACACACGGCACATTTGCTTCGAACGTTTCAGTGTTTTCTGAAGCCTCGCTCTGTCCACCACTGGAAATCGCTTCACTTCAAATTAGTCTTTTAACATGTTTAACATGAGGCGTATGTAGAGCTTGAAGAACGGGAGCTGCTATATTATTTTATAATTGCCCTGCGAAAGTAGTTGTACACAAAACTAACGCAAATGGTCACTGTGTCCTTTCAACTGATGATTTGTTTATTATAGTAGGGAGTATATATAGTTATAATAATATTTCTCAAAACAAAGAATTGGTATCTGAAGTTTCTGAAATAATAGCAGGCCTGAAACTTACATATTCCACAGACAATATCATATTAGGAGGGGATTTTAACAAGGTTCAGGATGATTGGATCACTTCTAATTTCCAATATCTCCCAAAGCTAAAGAAGTGCAATTCAAATTTTTCAATGATATTTACCCATCCTTAGAGCTTCTTAGATATAGATTTAACATTGATCACAATTGTTGTATTTTTTGAGATTGTGAAATTGAAACAAAAGTGCATTTGTTTTTTAATGGCTTATGTTGCAAAACCTTTTGGTTTGACATATGAGTGGCTTAAAAGTACAATTACTTTGATTTCGTCATTTTCTAAAAACGACATCATTTTCGGTGTAATACTGGAAAATGTACACAGTCAATACATTTTGAATAATATTCTCATTCTGGGGAAATTTTATATTCATTGCTGTAAGTGCCTTAAAACAAATCCACTGTTTTTTGTTTTTCAGAAAGAATTTTGGATTTATTGTAAATCATTAAGATTATTAAAATCGAGAAGTTGTAGAAGACTTTTTGGTTTATTGAAGAAATTTAAGCTGTTGTATTATTCTTTTTTTCTTTTCTCTCTATCTCTTTGTTTATCTTGCTATGTTTCTTTTTTGGAGTTGTGCTCTGTAAGTAATTTTGTATTGCCTTATTGTAATTGTTTTTCTTGCAATAAAAAAAAGAAAAAAGTTCAATCACTCCTGCCCTGTGAGAAATGTAAGGAAATCATTGTAATGAGAGATATTTCTCAAGGGAGTTTCGACTACCTGTGATTTCCCACACGCAGTCACGTGGCTCAACTTCACATGCTGTCAGTCTGTTTGAATTTATAAACTATATTAAGCGTTATAGCCAGCAGTTTCAATATATTTGATGTGAGTTTTGGTAAATATTAATGCATAATGTGACATGATGCATTGAATACTACTGTGATGTACTGTGATGTACCTTAGTATTTTATGTTTGGGGAGAGATAGATTAATATTTTTAACTTCATCAACATATGTTTCCTCGTGCATAACCCTCAGGTATTCCTTATTTTGGACAGAACCAAAAACCAAACACTTTAAGTATACAATTTATCAATTAAAATAAATTAGTATATTTTAGTTATTTTAGTTCTGTGATATTTTATGGTACTAAGTTGGTCATTAATTTATCATGTTTCTATTTTCAGAATACTGTTTCACAAGTCCACTATAATGATTTCTTTATCAACAAGCCATTTTGTATTTGTGTGGCCATGCCATTAATTAAACTCGTACCACAAAATGACTTTGAATGAATTTAATTAATGGCATGGCCACACAAATACAAAATTGCTTGTTGATAAAGAAATCATTATAGTTAAAAAGATTAAGATTATAGATGTTATGACCCCAGTCTAGGGGAAACAGGGCGTAACATAAATTATAACTAAGTCCAAGGTTTTCAACTTAAAGTCCTTTTATTCAGGAACGGTCTTCGTTATAATTTTTATAATATTTGATAATTTGTTATAACATGAAGTGAACCAAAATAAAAAAAAAGAATGAAAGAAAAATCAAGGGGTTATGATTAGGGACCAACCAAATTCACGGGTAAAAATTCGCAATTTCACGGAAGGTTTTAAAAAAAACACTTGATTACACGGAAAATTCACGGGTACAATTTTTAGGCACCAATCACTGCAATCAGTCCATCTGCTGTCACACTCACTGTTTTGTATTCTAAAATACCACTTTTCGACTGTTCACCTGTATTAAAAAACAAAAAGAAAACAAAATACGACTACAACACACGTAGCCACAGACTCCGCAATGCCACGTGACATTAATGAAATAGTTTACAGTTTTTCGTGGCCAAAACTTGGCCGACCAACGTGGTTGCTGACATATTCTGTCACTGCGGTGCATTGACGTTTGTGTACTGGCTGACACTTCTCTCCGCGTCAACGCTGTTCGTTGGTACAGAAAGGTAGCTTAATGCTAGCCGGCTCAGCAGAGGAAACCGACTGCTGTGCGAACGCCAGAATGCTGTTATACTCGTATCCGGTGGAACTTCTTTTGCTGCTGTTTTGTAGACTGCAAACTCGGCTAAGACGCTACGATCATCTGCTCCTGGTATACTCTTTATCAGTTCCTCACATGGCAGCATCGATACCTGTGTGAAATCAAAGACTCTGACCGATTTCATGAAGGCCAACGCTTGTTGGGTGTTTTCACGGAAAGTGGCCGATTTCACGGAAAATGTCACGGCCGTGTAATCGTGAATTTGGTTGGACCCTAGTTATGATCAGTGAGTGAACACTTCCATTGGGAGTGAACTGCTTCCTAAATACACTTCGAAATGTTGAAGAGCCCATTTTAAGGCAAGTGTTTCTTTTTCAATAGTGCTGTAGTTCTGTTGGTGTTTTAAAATCGTTCGCAAGAAGTAACACAGTGGGTGATCAATTCCTCGGTCATCCTCTTGTAGCAGCACATCTCCGGCTCCCACAGCACTAGCGTCTACCTCAAGTTTAAAAGGACGAGAGAACACGGGGGCAGCCAGAACAAGAGCAAAACACATTAGATCTTTTGCCGCCTTAAAAGCGTCTTCACACGACGGAGAAGGATTTTGATGAACTCAGCAAATCAGTTAGTGGTGACACAACAGAAGCAAAATTTTTACAAAATGCTCTGTAATAGCCCACCATCCCAAGAAAACGGTGCAACTCTCGCTTTGTCTTGGGTGTTGGATACTGAAGGATGGCGGTAACCTTCGCATTCACCGGGCGTACCTGCAAGCCCCTGCTTCAATAAGTACTTCACTTCCTCCCTCATTATGTCTCGCTTTACCGGATTCACGCGGTAGGGATGTTGACGTATGGGACCAGAACCATCAATCTCAATATCATGCACTATCACAGTAGTCTGAGAAGGAGTATCTGCAAACAAGGTTGGATATTCTTTAATCAACAACATAATATCTTGCCGTTGCAGATTCGAAAGGTGTTACAGATGTTACTGTTGTCACTGGAAGTTAGATGAAAGATTAAAATCAACAGTTTCTCAGCAGGAACTCCATTACAGTACGGCTTTAGCATATTCACATGACACACTCGTGTTTTTCTTTTGCGATCTGGATTATGTACAACATAATCTGTTTCACTGATCTTTCTCTCTGTTTCATACGGACCACAAAATGTTGCCTGCAAACATTTAAAAAGTTTGTGTGGAAAAGACCATAAGTTATTTAATGCAGAGTTCGGATAACAAGACGCTCCATTTAGATCAGGGGTCTCAAACGTGCAGCCGGCGAAACAATATTTTGTGGCCCGCAGGACAATATAAAAGTTTTTAATGTTAGTGCAGCCCACGAGTTTTGAATGAATAGCTATTTACTGTGCTGGGTGTGGAAGGTTCCTTTTTTGTGCAATTTGAACAAACCAACCAATCACAGTGGGGAATATGACTCCCAGGGGCGGGGCGGGGCATCGGAGCTTGATGCAGACAGAGAAACATTTCACAACCATGGAGCTGCGCATGTAACATCATATTTGTCAAAGCCGTCATAGAATTATTACTTCTTGTTGTGTTTGACTTTGAGCTGGGCGGAGTCAATGTCACTGTTATAGTGTTTAGCGTCATGCAGATTGTATTTTATTTTTCCATCATTTGAAATGGGCTGATTTGCTTTAAAATTAAAAGTGATGTGATCGTCATCCATGTGTGGATGATTATGTTATCCTGACGATTTTGCAAATTAACGACCAACACTGATGTTCTGTTGACAATGTAAGTCCAAGTACAGGTCTGTTTACTGACGATCATCTTCAAGCTATACTGAGAGGCTCGGCTCTTTCTTCCCTCAAGCCAAATGCAGCTCAGCTATGTGAGAGGAAGCGCTGCCAGGTCTCAAGTAATATTCAGAAGAACCGTTCATGTTCTTCAATATTCTATTTAAGTTCAGGACTTTGACTTAGTGGCTGAGTTTGCTGACCCCAAATCCCGAAAACAAGCCTCTCGGAGCTTTGTTGCTGCATGGACTGAACAATGTCAACAGAGTTTTGAAAGATTAAAAGCTAAACTTACTTCATCACCAGTTCTTGCATATGCAGACTTCTCTCAGCCTTTTATCTTGGAAGTGGACGCCAGTCATGCTGGACTGGGAGCGGTCCTTTCCCAGGAGCTGGAGGGCAGGGTGCGGCCTATTGTGTATGCCAGCCGAAGTCTTCGGCCCGCTGAGCGGAACATGTCCAACTATAGCTCCATGAAATTGGAGTTTCTGGCGCTCAAGTGGGCTATGACCGAGAAGTTCAGAGAGTACCTGTTGGGACAGAAGTGTGTTGTCTTCACAGACAATAACCCCCTTAGCCATCTCGCTACAGCCAAACTTGGAGCTCTTGAGCAGCGGTGGGCCGCACAACTTGCTGCTTTTGCTTTTGAAATCAGGTATAGGTCTGGGAGAAGTAATCGCAATGCAGATGCTCTCTCAAGACTTGATCCAGCACGATTCTGCGAGCTGAACCACAGAGGTTTGGGTATTAGTGTACCACTGGGGGTACAACGGGTCCTGGAGGATGAGCGAATAGGTTCCTTGGATCCCCAAGTTGTCACTCAAGCAGCTGTTAGGTGTTTTCCGAGTCATTCGGCTGATGACATAAGGTCATTACAAAGAACTGACTGTGTCCTAGGTGAGGTCCTGCGATTTTGGGAGAGAAGGAAGTTTCCCAGTCGAGATGAGCGTCGTCTGCTTTCTAAGCCCGCTTTAGTCCTACTTCGTCAGTGGGAGAGGTTGGTAGAGCAGGATGGGGTGGTTTACCGCCGCGTCCTCCGTTCTGATGGGGGTGAAGAATTTTTACAGGTCTTACTTCCGGTCTCCTTGCGTAGTGAGGTGTTGACATCTTTGCATCAGGAGCATGGCCATCAAGGAATTGAGCATACAACTGAGTTGGTAAGGCAGCGTTGTTATTGGCCTGGAATGACACTGGAGATAGCCACTTGGCATCGCTCATAATCCCGACACCACTGGGCTAAGGATGCACAACCTCTTGCTCAAAGCTTTATGAGCCATTTGGTTGCCTCTTGTCCCAATGAGATCCTGGCAATAGATTTTACCATCTTAGAGCCATCACGGACAGGAATAGAGAATGTATTGGTGATGACTTATGTCTTTACTAAATACACTATGGCTGTCCCAACTCGGGACCAGAGAGCAGAGACTGTAGTTGGGGTATTGGTGACAGAGTAGTTTTATAAGCTGGGTGTGCCTGTGCGAATCCACTCAGACCAAGGTCGCAATTTTGAATCTCTGTTGATGCAACAGTTGTGCAAGTTGTACAAGGTCGAGAAGTCTCGTACTAGTCCTTACCATCCGGCCGGCAATGGCCAGTGCGAGCGGTTCAATCGTACGCTACACTATTTGTTGCGTACACTTCCAGTCTCGAGAAAAAGGGATTGGGTGTCTTGTCTCCCACAAGTATTGTTTTGTTACAATACCACACCCCACCAAACCACTGGCGAGTCACCATATTTCTTGATGTTTGGGCAGGAACCCAGACTACCAGTGGATTTCTTGTTGGGTAGAGTTCAGGATGTGGTACCTGGTGCGGTACATGATTGGGTAGTAGAGCATCAAGCCAGGCTCCAGGTCGCCTTTGAAGGGGCCCGTGAACGGATGCAGGCCGCTGCAGATCGTCGAAAGGCTAACCACGATCTGCGTGTTCGAGCTGTTCCTTTGGCCGAAGGTCAATTGGTCTATCTCCGGGACTTCGGTAAGAGAGGCCGTAACAAAATTCAAGATTTGTGGAGTTCTGTGGTGCACCGGGTTGTGAGGGCACCGAAGGAGGGTGGTGCAGTTTACTCTGTTGTACCAGTGCACGACCCTGACAGAGTAAAAGCATGTTCATCGTTCCTTGTTGAAGGCCCGAAATCAAGAAGAACAGTCTATGCAGTTGCAGGACAACAGTTTTCCAGTTCAATGTGAGGTTGGACAGGAGGAAGAATTGGATGAGGCAGGCTGGTTACTGGTGGGCTCTAGAAAAGATCAAGTCCCTGTGGTTCCCGGTCCTGCAGAATTGGGTGGTGAAAAATCACCATCTGCTGGGTCAGGAGTGTGGACTGAGGGAGTGCCTTCAGAACCGGTAGGACGTGGCTCAGGAGCAGGACAGGTTAGTGAGGTGCCTTGACTGAGGGTCTTGACTGTTCCATGGTAGACAAACCTGGTGTTCGTCGGTCGGGACGATCAACGGCCGGCCATCATTCTAATGTTCACCGCCTCCCTCGGGCGGCGGGCCGAATAGTGCCTAATACTCATGCTTAGCACTGTTTCTGCACTCTTTAGGCCATGGAATTGAAGCTATCGTCGGGGCGATGACGCAAGATTTTGGAGGAGATTGTAGCAGATTAGCTAATATGGGCGGGTCGTTTGCATAGTACCATCTATAAAAGGCATGGCTCTAGGCATGGCTGTATGCATCTAGGCAGGTGTCACTTCCTGCATGTTGTCATTGCCATTGATATGGTCTAACGCGCACGCTGGAGTTGGTCAGGTGAGTTAATGCGGGATTTAGCATCATTTGTTTTATCTGTGTTTTGAGTAGCACTGCTAATCTGCATTTCGTGATCATTTGGTCAGTCTTGGCGTTGAAGAGAGTGTGGAGTCCTGCTGTCTTATGCGCGCAGTTGTTTCAGTCTGCTTTTGTGATGTTTGGAGCGGTGAATGAGCAAACGGTATGTTTCTTCTCCCCCAGATATGTAGCAAGTTTTATGTAATTTATTTCTCAGCCGTGGAAGCTCTGTAAGCCACGACTTGTGTATTTTAGTGTGCAGCATACTGGCGGCGGCTGTTTCATAAAGGCTGAGAGTTCAATTCATTCAAGTTTCCAGTTCCCGTGGCCATCTGGTGAGTAGATGATTAGTTATTGCTATAACTAATATAAACTAATTCCGTGTTTCTTGCACAGGATTGGAGGGTGAATAACATCAGTGCAGTGGCGACTCTGCTGTCTTGCTCTTATTAATTGTCACTGGATTCATAAGGCTCTGGTCATGGTCGTCTTGGACCTTTAAGGAGCTTTGTTTTCTCTATTTTGATTTGTCTTATTTTGTGTGTAAACTATTACTTTGGAAGTGTGTTAATTGTTTTTGTGTTTGTTTGAAGTATCCTTTCTATATTGTTTGTGTTCTTTTGTATCGTGATTGTTTTTGATTAACTTCTTGTGATCCACTTTGTTTCAATTGTTTGAAGTTTTTATAATTTGTGTATATTTAATTGAACTACGTGATCTTGTGTAGGATTACTGTGGTTGTGTGTGTGCGTGCGTGTGTGTGGTGGTGGTTGTGTATTTCTTTTTAGGAGCTGCTGGCCTTCTGATCAGGATGGACTATCTTTTTTTGGTGGTGGTAGTCTTTGCGGTCTGCAGTGTGCACTGGGTTTTTTTTTGTTATGTGAGTGTGTTTGTGTAAGTTTAGGAGAATATTCATTGACCGGTCCTTCCTGTGAATTAGGCTGCAGCTCCTTAATGTGAATTATAAGTTTCTTTATTTTGGGTTCAGTGATTCTGTTGTCAATAGTCTTATATTTTTATTTATGCTGGTGTCTCCACAATTTATTCGCCACTGGGTAGGGAACCTGTGTTAAAGGTTCTTCTTAGTAAGAATCCTTGGGTGGAACTCCCAAGGTGGCGTAGTCTGGCAATATTGCTAACATGTAAGTGACGGTCGTGAAGCGACACACACGCTCGCCTTGCCCGTATCTGAGGCGATATCCCCTCGTCATGCCACACTTAGGACCCGTTTGTTTGGTCTGGCACCCGTGATGTATTGCTGAGGGTGATATAATATAGTTAGCATGGTGTTAGGCGGATGAGGGTCGCTACTGGGTCCGGAGGTTTTCGTAGAGAATCCATCTAACGAGTGGAGCTCGATTTCGGGTGTATAGTGACCAGAAGGCGAGCCACAATGCCGTAAACTGTCGAGCTGCCGAAAAATGTCAAAGAGCTGTTGGTGAGTCAAACATGTCTATATATACATGCTTCCTCTCCTGCTGATAGGATGAGGTGTAATTGCTGATGACGTGTTGATTGTGTCAATCATTTGAACGTGCTCCTCCCGAACTTTGTTAGTAAAACATAATTTGTAAGGAATCATTTTTGGAGCAACCGCTAACATGCGTCCAATTTACATTATTGAAGAAGTTCCAATAAGAAATAACATGAGGGGTAGAGACATTCTCCTGTAAAAAAAAAAATAGGGATCTAATTTTAGAATAGTTAGACTTTACTGATACAGTGGGAGGACATATGGACAGCATTTTAAAGAAGCATGTTCACCCCAGTAGGAATGACCTGTTTGGATTATATTCCAAACAGAGCAAGGATTTTGAAAATATCGTTTGAGTTTAAAAGTAGTATTTAGAGCGCTAAAGTGAATTGAAATTGATTTCTTAATGTAGTGAACTTTGATTTTCCATATAAATTTACCTACTGTCAATCACTTTACATGTGTGTTTATCAACATAAAGTGAGCAGAATACGCCAAGCGAGAAATGCCTTCTGCTTTAGTGATTTTTCTCACTTTCTCACCAGTGTGGAGATTGTATTCCTCAAGTTGAGGAATTGAGTTTTAGGTTTCTAAAAGAAACCTTCCTTTTAAATAAGCTTTATAAAGTTAGCAAAACCTTGCCAGTCTCACCAGTTTACATTTTTATAAAAGTGTATTTATTTATGAATCGTGCTGCAATTGAGCTGTTTACAAGATTTAACTCAAAGATTAAAGACTCCGTCTTCATTTCTTAAAAGCGAATCATAATTATTAAATTTCCCCTAATGTATGCATTGAACGGGTCCTAGCTCTGTCTCCCTTTCACTTCAGCTATTCCTGTTGTGACTGGTGAATATCATTGGCTGCTCACATGTCACACACAACCCTGGGTTCTCTTTACAGCAATAAAGAATGTGTACATGGCAAGCAGGTGCTTGTCATGTTGAAATGTATTTATAGCTTTTTATACCAAAGTCCACATTAGATCCGTTTTGAGTGAAAGCTAAGTATTAGTTGTATGAATGGGCATGTGTAGCGTGATTCTAATGTACAGGGTTTTACAAATACAAATATATAGTTTATTGTGTAACGAAAATATCAATAATGACCAGGGAGAGCTTGACTTTTCCGTGGCTTTTAATCATAAGGAAGGCTTTTAACATGTTTGTTGCGTCGTTGAGCAGTTGAACACATCACAGAGGCTTACGTAAAGCTTGAAGAATGTATTGTTCAATCACAGTCCATGCAACATTCACGCACAGGAGTTTAATATCAACTGGACAATTGAAGCCAGAATGTCTGAGAAGATCAAGTTTGCTGATGACAAGCTGGATACCAGCATCTCATGGGGTCATGTCTTTCTGTAATATTTAGTTGTGGGTTTACTTTTATTTTGTTTGTTTATTAAAAAGAGTTTTAACCCAGCTATATCTTCTTTTGAGGTTGCCACAGTTTCTCTGGATTCAGTCCGTCTCCCTTTTTTCTGCTTCTTCATATAATCAGACTCGAAGAGGGTGAGATCAAAACTCCAGCTGTCGTCAGAATCCTTGTGCATACAAATATCTAACTTGATTATTACAATTAATGGCAAAATGAATTGTTGGAAACCACATGGTTGAGCTCACAGCTACTGAAACTTCCTGAGTCCTGTTTTGAGAACTGTTTAAGTTTATGCTCAAACGTGAGTATTGAATGACTTCTGAGTTTGGTCATATGATGTATTTGTAATTACAAAAGTTTATGTGCATTGTTTGTTTTGTAGAAAAGGACTTTCTATTCTATTCCTACTTCTATTCTTACTCCTCTTGCTAACGTTCTGTGCACAAAGCAATGAAATGCAACAAATTAGTTCTATGCACAAAGCAAGAAATGCAACGCAAAAAAACTAGTTCATGCTATTTGTCAATGCACAACTGATTATGTTGCTCGAAAAATGCAAAGCAATAATGCATATGCACATGGGAATTAGTTCTGTGCACAAAGCAATGAAATGCAACAAATTAGTTCTATGCAAAAAGTAAGAAATGCAATGCGTTATTTTAGGGTAATTTTACCTCACTCTAGCAACTGTTTAGGATAACACATTTTTTAACGACATGAATTTTAACTCATGAATTCATTCTCTGCTTTTTATCTTTATACTGGTTTCTGCATTCCTTTAGATGTCATTCACAGTATATCATTTTGTAGCTAAAATAGTTGTATAGTTGTTTGAGTGTTTTTCTTCTATTCCTAAAAAGCTAAAATCCTTTTATTTGAGGCACATTAAAAAACAAAATGTGAAAGGAAAAAAAGAAAAAAGAAAAGAAAGGAAAAAAGAAAAGTATTCAGTATTTAATTTTATCTATTTAAATGAAAGGCAAATTATGGCAACCAACATTAGTTTTGTCATCGTAATTACTGTATTAATTGTAATATTAGCATAAATGTGCTCCCATTTATAATTGAAAAAAGCAAGACTTTATGTAAACGACTTTAAAGAACTACATTTATGAGATGGATTTACTGGAACAATTTAACATTAAAATAACAACATTTCCACTACAGCCACTAGATGTCATCTAAGGATTACACAATGAGTCTTTTGCCAATGATACATTTTTAAGTCAGTTCTTTAAGGCTATACACTGGAATGAAACAGATATTTGAGTGCTATTTCTTCAGTCCAGAAAAAAGGATGCAACGAGAACTATTGTTCTTTTTAGGGCACAAGTGAAAAAATTAGTTCTTGTAAACAGATAATTGAAACAGAGACTTATGAAACAGAACTGTTTACTTATTATTGGGTCTTTCTGCCTAAGAAATGTATACTGGTCTGTAACTGTTATATTAATTGTCACGCCCTTAGATTACATTACCCTAGCAACTGTGTAAGGGTAACACATTTTTAACGACATGAATTTTATCTCATGAATTGATTGTCTGCTGTTTACCTTTAACTGGTTTTTGCATTTATTTAGATATGTCATTCACAGTATGTATTCATCTTGTAGCTTTTCCTCCATTCCTAAAAAACTAAAATCCTTTTATTTGTGGCACATAAAAACTAAATGTGGAAGGAAAAAAGAAAAAAGAAAAGTATTAGATATTTTATTGTATAAATAGTATTAGATTTTTTTTTTTTTTTTAATCATTTGTCATTTGAAAGGCAAATTGTGGCAACCAAAATTAGTTTTGTCTGTAGGTGGGTCCTCTGTTCCAACTATGTTATTATTGTTAAAATAATAAAATAAAATAATAAAAGCTATTCGAAAATGGTTAATTACAAAGTGTATGAGGTCTATAGAGGAAAATGTGATCCAAATGCATAAATATACGTACTTCTGAATTTCTCTATAAGAGGAGGAAAACGCAAGTGGATTCATTATGAATTAATGGAGAATAAATGTCTGCTTACCATTTGGCAGACCTAAAAGCAACCTAAACTGCGCGCAGGGAAGACATTTTTTCCCCGGGAGCAAACCCGCGACCTTGCCGGTCCAACATTGCGTACCGAATGATGGACTCCACAGCCAATCATGTCGAAGCGGTATAACATTTGCAGCCAATCGGGGAACATCATTCTCAAAATTTTCTCAACATTTGACCAATCAACATAACGCAGTTTCAACATTTGACCAATCAAGAGAACACAGCTTCAACATTTGACCAATCAGAGAACAAGGAAATGTTGAGAGCGCGTTCGCATTCGGGAAGCCCTCCCAGCTGTCAATCAAGGTGCCGAAGAGTACCGAAGTTACACGAAGTAATGATATTATACTCTGGGGGCGTTTCGGAGGTCAAAAAAGTTCAGTTGATTGATGAGCATCATAGGTCAGCATCATATCCCGCGGTGTTACTGTCACGGTTCTGTCTCTGTTTCCAGTGTTATTAGTGTTTTAGTGGACAGAACCATGACACTGCTCTCTCTCCCATGTGTTTGTCTCGTTAGTGTCTCCTTGTTTCCCTTAATCATTCCCAGCTGTGTCTCATCACTACCTTCCCTCATGTGCCCTATTTAATCCCAGTGTGTTTGCTGTCCTGTGTGGTGTCGTTGTCATTCCATGGGCATAGTCGGCGTACCTCGCTAACTACATCCAAGATCAGATGACACATCCGAGATGAGTAAATTGTGCTAACTATGATCTGGCTGATTCAGTTCTTCGAACGCACCTGCTGTTGATGATTAGTATAGCTGGATTGAGTTATCTGAGATCATTGCGCGTTCATGTGCTGGCTTAAAAGGGGATATGTATCGATAGTAGAAACATTGATCTGCAAAATTTTGATTGGTCAGCGAGAATGGCAAAAGAACGCGCGCAGTATTTCTCGGCGGCAGAGCAAGAACTCTTGCACGAGGGCGTCGCTGAATTTCACAGTTTAAATAAAACACAAGGCAACACAAAGGCTGCAAAAGCCAGGAGAGAGGGCTGGCAAAAAGTTGCCGACAAATTAAATTCGTGAGTAGCCTAGTGATCGTGTATGTGTAATTATATTCTCTTATAATAATTTAATTTCACAATCCTCTTTTATATTAGAGCCACCACAGGACCCAGTAGAAGTTGGGAACAAGTAAAAGTGAAGTACAAAAATATTCTACAAAATGGTAATTTACCACTGATTCTGCTGTTGTCTCTTAAAAAGACTGGATTTTTTTTTTTTTTCATACAAGTATGGACACAATATCAGCCATGTCCTGAGGCCACAGTCCGAACAAAACTGTCCCACATGTCAACATCTGTTTGGTTTCCATTTACTTTAGCTAACATTTTTTCATATGAAGCATTTTCAATCGTAAATTCAATCCACATTTTAAAAGTAGGACATTGCATCTCTTTCCAAAACCTAAGTATCAGCCTTACTGCTGTAATTATACCCACAGTAACAAGGGAGAACTCATTATTTTTTATATGAGGGATCTCAGATTTGTCTCCTAAAAGACATAACCTTGATGACAATGGAAGGTCAGTTCCCAAACATCTTTCCAGAGATTTCAACACAGTTATCCAGAAGGGCTGTATCTTTGTGCATTGCCATAACACATGTATGTATGTGCCCGTTTCTATTTTGCATTTCCAACACTTATTTTCATTCAGACAACCCATTCTGGCAAGACGGGCAGGTGTATAATAATACCTGTGTAATACCTTGTATTGGATCAATTTACCTCTCGCTTCTTTAATGTATCTTCCACTGTTGGACACAATTCTTCTCCACGTGTCTTTATCTATATTACTATTAATGTCCCTTTGCCAAATTAATCTCAGGTTTTCACAATTCTTATCGCCAATTATTAAACTAAGTTGATAAAATTTGGATGCTTTTTGAAGAGGTTTTGGTAGTTCACAAAATTTTTCTAAAATATTCTTATCTTGTCCCATAGTGAATTTTGTCTCCAAACAATTCCTAATCTGTAAATATTTCCAAAAATGGTCCCGACCAACTAGATTAAATTTCTCCTTTAAATTATCGTAAGATAATAGCTTATTCTTACTAAATAAAGCTTTTAATGTTCGTATTCCGCTTCTAAACCATTTTCCCCAAAACAAGGTTTTTTTCCCTATCTTAACCTGAGGATTATTCCATATTGATGAGTAATGCTGACACAAATGAGAAATCTTGCACTTTTTGTGGACAGCTTTCCAAACTTCCTTGGAGTGCGTCAGTATGGGATTAGTCATGTGATGCTGTAGGTCACCTGTTGGATTTTGTGATAAAGCTTCTATTGGCCGAAAAGGGGAAGTAAGTTGACGCTCTATTAATACCCAATCTAAATCTGAATCATCTTCTCCCCAGTGTCTAGCAAGCTTAGAAATTTCAAATGCTATTTTATAAAGCTCTACATTTGGTAACGATAACCCCCCTCTATCTCTAGGCAAACATAATTTTTCAAAGCCAATCCTAGGTCTTTTACCCTCCCACAAAAATTTCTTAATCATAATATTATATCGTTTATATATTTGATGTGGCATGGCTATAGGGACCATCCACGATATATAATTAAACTGTGGGGTTACCACCATTTTTATAAGATTAATCTTCCCCCATAGAGTTAACATCAATTTTCCCCAACTATCTAATTTTGCCTGTATTTTCTGCAACAGAGGATCCATATTCAAATTCATTATGTTTTCTAATTTAGAGCTCAGGTGAACCCCTAAATATTTAAATCCTTTACGCATCCATTTAAACTTAAATGCACTGACTGAGGAAGAAAAACATGTTGCTGATACTGGCATAGCCTCTGATTTATGCCAATTGATTTTATATCCTGAGAATTTAGAATAAGACTCAATCAATTTAAGAAGTATTGGTAACGAACCTGCAGGGTCTTTAACTATTAGCAATATGTCATCGGCATATAATAGTAATTTATGTTCTCTTTCCCCCGCAAAAACACCTGTAATTTTTGGTTCTTCTCTAATCATTGAAGCAAGCGGTTCCAAAACTAATGTAAAAAGTAGTGGGCTAAGAGGGCAGCCCTGACGAGTAGATCTAGATATATTAAAAAAGGGAGAAGTTACTCCATTAGTTATAACAGCTGCTTTAGGGTTGGAGTAAAGAATTTTAACCCACTTCACAAAACCTGAACCAAAACCATATTTCTCCAAGGCTGCAAAGAGAAACCCCCACTCCACCCTATCAAAGGCCTTTTCCGCATCCAGTGATATTGCGGCAATGGGATCTAGACTTGAATGATTCATCCACATGAGATGTAATAGCCTTCTCATATTATCAGATGAGGACCTGTTTTTAATAAAACCCACCTGGTCTCCATGTATAATTTTAGGTAAAATACTTTCTAATCTTGAGGCTAATAATTTAGTTAACACTTTTAGATCTACATTTAGTAAACTTATTGGACGGTAATTAGCAGGATCCATCGCATCTCTTCCTGGTTTTGGTATGAGTGATATTAAAGCTTCGTTAAAAGTATCGGGTAACATACCCTCCTCAAGTACCTTTGAATATACCTCAGTTAATATTGGGGTCAACTCCTCGACAAACTTCTTATAATATTCTACAGGGAATCCGTCAGAGCCTGGTGATTTCCCAGATTTTAAAGACATTATAGTTTTCCTGACTTCCTCTTGAGTTATTGGTGCATCTATTGAGTCTCGTTCTTCAGGAGTTAAGGAGGGTAATATAATCTTAGCTAGAAAGTCTATTAATTCCTTCTGATTATGACTGGATTCTGATGTATATAGTTTTGAATAAAATTGGTTAAAAACCCTATTAATGTCTTTGTTGGAGGTGAGCACCTTCTCTCCCTCTTTAATTGCTGGTATTACATGAGATGCATCATGTTGCTTTATCTGTCTAGCAAGAAGTTTCCCAGCTTTTTCCCCACTCTCATAATATTTGGTCTTCAATTTGAATAAAGCATATTCTGCCTTTTTATTAAAAAAGTCATTAAGATCAAATTTTAATTTACAAAGCTGTTTAAATTTCAAGTCTGTAAAACCTGTCACCAATTCTTTCTCTAGATTCTTGATTTGCTTTTCTAAGAGTTTCACTTTTTCAACACTTTCTTTTTTTTTCCTACTAGCGTAAGCAATACATTTCCCCCTGATAAATGCTTTAGACGCGTCCCATACTGTTGCTAATCTCGGAGTTGACCCAATATTAATTTCAAAAAACATATTTATGTCCTTCTGTAATGAACCTACAAATTCCTTATCCTCCAGCATAAAAGTATTTAACCTCCATCTCCCTCTCTTTTCGCAATCTACCTTCAGTTCTAATTTTAACTCCACATGCGCATGATCTGTGAGTCCTATTGCTCCAATTTTACAGTCTACGACCGAGTCAATTAAAGAATTAGAAATCAAGAAATAATCAATTCTTGAAAAGGTCTTATGGCTATTAGAGAAGAATGTGTATTCCTTCTCCCGCGGATTGACCAGTCTCCAAATGTCTGTCAATCCATTGTCATCTTTCAGAGTATGAATAGCTGCCCTATCTCTAGGACTTAATCTGATGTTGCTTTGGCTTCTGTCAAGGATGCCATCCATAGTCTGATTAAAGTCACCTCCAAGTATTACATACCCCTCGAGGCTAGCTAATATCTTATTAACATCATGAAAGTATTCAGGCTCCTCTTTATTTGGTGCATATACGTTACACAACACTACTTTAACATCGTTGAGCTTTGCTTCTATGCATAATAATCGACCTTCCTTGTCTTTATGTTGATTCAACAAAACAAAATGTATTTTCTTCCTCACTAGAATGGCTACTCCACTCCTCTTGCTTGATACAGAATTGTGAAAAACCTGCCCAACCCAGTCACGTCGAAGTTTCAGGGCTTCCTTTTCATCTTTAAAGTGTGTTTCTTGTAAAAAGGCAATGTCAGCTTTTCTGATTTTAAGATAAGTTAGTATTTTTTTTCTTTTAACAGGTGACCCACAGCCATTAATATTCCAAGATATAATGTTTACATATTGTCTATCCATCACACATTAGTAAACTGTAACTCTCTGCACCTGTTGTGCTCTGATGAAGCTTCTTTGTTCCATACTGAAAGAAAATAGTTAAATGAAACTTTGCCATGTAAACTGGTATTATACTCGCCGCTCTTACTGATAGAAAACCAACATTTAATTTCCAACATTTTTTGAACAAAAAGAACCTTGAAAAACTTACTGAGAACGAAACAAATAAAAGAAAAGAAACACAAAACACTGCCCATAAGGGGCAGCGATCCCACTTCTGGGTCAAACCTTTGGTCCGTGATGCTCGCAGTCCGCGCGCAGCCGCTGACTCGGGAAGACAGACCCCAAAGCTTCCCCCGTCCCCACCACTACCTCACGATTCATAGTGCTTCGACTTACATATTGTATTGCCAGTAGTCCTGGTGCTTTATCTGTCACTTCTTTGTAGTGAGATGTGTTCTTTGATGTACTTTTCCGCAGCCAAGTGGTCAGTAAAACTCATCCTATTCCCCCGCCAGGTGAACCTCAATGCCGCGGGGTGAGCCAGAGTGTGTTGCACTTCGCGGTTCCAGAGTAACTTCTTCGCTGCAGAGAATTTTTTCCTCATCATTGCTCTCTCCCTCGACATATCCTCGAATATAGAAATCTTACATTCCTCCCATTCAAATCCCCTGCTCTTTTTCGCTGCTGCTAGAACTTTCTCTCTCGCGGTGTAACGTAGAAATTTCACCAACACGATCCGGGGGGGTTGATCACCATTAGGCTTGGGCCCAAGGCTCCGATGACTGCGTTCAATCTCGAACTCCGGCCCCGTCAGCGCGAGCCCCTCCGACAGGATCTTTTGTACATACTCGTTCATTTTATATCCAGCTTCTTTCCCTTCCTTGAGTCCGATTATTTTTATGTTATTCCGTCTGCTGCGATTCTCCAGATCCTCAACTTTATTCCAGATTTCGTCCACACGTTTTGCCATCTTTTCCGTGTCCCCGGCCAGGCGATTTGATGTATCCTCTATGTGTGAAATGCGATTCTCGGCCTCGTCGAGTCTGGCCTGTACCGAGCTAATCGCCTCTTTTAGTTCTGTAGTAGTCGCTTTAATAGTTGTCACATCACTTGCTACTCCCTGCAGAGTAGTATTCATTTGACTAATTTCAGCAAAAAGATCTTTCAAGTTCGGGTTTTGATTACTTGAATCCGGCGGCGTGGTATCGTTAGCTTCTGGGCTCGTTGTTTTCAGACGTGTTTGTATCCCTCGAATTGATGATTTGGAAGTCATTTTGACATCTATCGGATGTTTCAAGTTACATGCAAGTTATCTAGCGAAGATTACTTTGTTTTGCGAAGCCAATATATACAAATTGGTCTAATTAATGGTGGGTATACGGAGCTGTGCTCTAAAGTGCTGCCATTTCCCAACTCGCCATCACGTGACTCCCAAAAAGACTGGATTTAATTTGTTTGGCTATTTCTAACAGCAACCAAGAAGGCTGAAAAAAAAAAACAGGTGGTGGTCCTGCTCCCCCACATCACACCCCGGCAGAAGAGCTGGCCCTGGGGTTAAATGCAAACCGACCAATTGCTGAGGGCATCCCTGGGGGCAGCTCTTCCTTAGAACCACAGCCGGGGTCCAGTAGCAGCAGCACCTTCATCACTGGCGAGTTTATAAAAAGATACAATTATAATGTAAATTAATTTTTTTTTCCTTATCTAATTTTTACAATGATTCATTTATCATGATTTACTGTATAGTTTATTGACATTGTCTTTCTTGAATGCAGTTTCACATAACACCCCAGCACTTTTACCTGTTCCCATGCAAGTGGTGACTGAGGCATGCACAGTAAGTCAATTTATTTCTTTACATAAATGGACAACACTGCATCACTTGGGTAAGATCATTTGTTTCCATTGCACAGGACAGTGAAGAAACTCTCTCCGATAACTGTGGTTTGGAGGAAGTACCTGTAAGTGCAGAAGTGATTTGACCTGAATATATCAACTAATTTTGTAATCATAAATACAAAACATGTGATTTGCAGGAAGAGAGGCCTGCAGAGACTCGTGATACAGAGGTGGGCAATCTTGTAATGTCCTTTTCTATTTATTTTTTTTATGGCTTTTTTTGTTTGTTTCTGCACATTTCTCTTTCTACAGGGTGATATCCGTTCCCTCTACAAGAGGACTCTCATTCAAAAATCGGAATACATGGAGTTAAAGAAAAAAAAGTTAACTAATGAAATTGAATTACAGGAACTTATGAAGCAAAAAATCACACTTCAGATTGAGTTTCTTCAAAAGGAACTTCAAAGTTAGTAAAATACACTAATAACACACTGTACCATTGATGATCTTGCATGATTAATTTATTTCATTCCACAGGCAAGAGATGACCAGCTGGATTTTTCTAAATAAAATTAAAAAGCTGTAAACTAAACTGTGCAAAGTTCCCTCTTTTCAAAAATGATGCTGGACAATTCTGTCCCGTGCAGCTCTGCCACTAGGCTGGTCCAAGTGCACTGGTTGGAGGTCATCATCAGGCTGCATTTCCAACACAGGCGTCCTCTCCTTTCTGATGGTGGCAATGTTGTGGAGTACTGCACATGCAACAATAATGTCACATGCCCTGTCAGGTGCAACCCTCAGACCCTTCAGACATTGAAATCTTTCCTTTAGTTGCCCAAAGGTCATTTCAATGCGTGCCCTTGTCCTGGCTAGAGCTGCATTGTAATGGGTTTGTGGTCCAGGGTTTGGGTCAGGGAACGGTGTCATGAAATATTGCCTGCAGGCATAACCCCTGTCACCAAGCAGGATCCCATCATAAGCACCTGGAAAAATGCAGTTTTGTTAGAATGAATGTATGTAATCCTGTGAAGCTTGATATTAAATTGATCCTTACCACGTTCAAATAATGTGCATAAATGTGACTCTCTGAAAATCCTAGAGTCATGCACAGAGCCAGGCCATTTTGCTTCCACATTTGTGATGTGGAACATGGAGTCACACACCATCTAAGATATTTTTAATCAGTCAACTGCATACTTTTTGATTACAATGCCTTTTGTTACCATTTCATTATATTAGTAGTGTGGAATAAAAATAATATTACAGTAATTTACCTGCACATTTATACTGTGAAATCCCTTTCGGTTCACAAAATCCCCTTCATTTGGGCCTGGGGGGGGCCTTGATGGGGACATGTGTGCAGTCTATGGCACCAATCACGTTAGGGAAGCCTGATGAAGAAATACTGTAAGTCCTATAGTCCTACTTTTTTGCTTGATCATGGTTGCATGATCTTCATTTACAATTATAATGTACCTGCAATGGCAAAAAATGTCTGCTTCACAACCTGTGGTCTTAAGTGGCTTGGAAATACCACAAACCCCCCTAAAAACTGCTTGAGTGCCAGATAAACATTGCGAATGGCACGACAGACAGCACTTTTTACTAAGTTTTCCGCATCCCCAATAGTGTAAAGCAGGGGTGTCAAACTCAATTGCACAGGGGGCCAAAATCCCAAAAAAATTTAGGTCGCGGGCCGAACAGGATAAACATTTATTGAAAACACTAAAACTAAACTTTTAAAACGTACCTTTTTTTTAATTAGATGTGAATAAAAACAGACAGAAATATTATTCTGGAATAAATCAACTTATACCTTAAATAACTTAAAAATATAAAAATATTTAAAAAATACTTTAAAAAAAATTAAAATATATCCTGTCTAAATTATACAAGTTAGAAATAAAGTAAACAAGTAAAGTAAAAGTAAGTAAAAGTTAAAAGAACAAACATTCAAATTTCTTTACTCTTATGTCATTTTATATAAAACTTAAAAAGATTTATAT
Source organism: Rhodeus uyekii (assembly GCA_037043235.1). NCBI lineage: Eukaryota > Metazoa > Chordata > Actinopteri > Cypriniformes > Acheilognathidae > Rhodeus > Rhodeus uyekii. The sequence goes on along the minus strand of JAWRVZ010000172.1, from coordinate 1,373,866 downwards.
ATAAAAGATTTTGCTCTCCATAAAAATATATCCTGTCAAAATTATACAAATTCAAAATATGGACATGCTGCATAACAAAACCTGGAAATCTAAATACAATTTTTGCTTTTCAGCAATAACAAATCAAATCATTCAATTGAATTTGCTCTTATGTCATTTGTCTTATAGTGCCGTCTTATTAAATTATTTAATTACTGCCACATTAGCTCCGCAAATGAGACACACGGGTATACCGGCAGTATGTCAGTAAACATATACCCTATTATCCCGCATATAACCCATGGGTTATAGCAGATTTTACAAACTATATCACACTTTTTTTTACACGTAATAATATTTCAATATATTTGTTACGTCCCTAAGGACGTAATGTTTTTTTTTTTTTGCCTGTATTTTCTTTCTGGCGCTTGTACTCTCACTCTGACAGCTGGCGCTGATATGCTGTCTGACCTGTCAATCATGCAAGAAGACGCGCTGCCATGAGGGCGGGCTCTTCTCGTCTGATGATCAACTCTTGCATTTCGCGCACAAGCACTGTGTACCGAGCCTGAACAGTTATGGATAATTGACAATAACAATCGCGCGGTACTAGCGCGAGCGCGAAGCATCATTAGCCACTTCCTGTTTAATACAGGAAGTGTTCGGCGGGTCAGCTGGAGCGCGGGACATCTCGCGGGCCATTAATAAAATGCTCTCGCGGGCCGGACATAATTACACGCCGGGCCGGATGTGGCCCGCGGGCCTTGAGTTTGACACCTGTGGTGTAAAGGAAAGTGCCACACGCAAAGAATCTCAAAGAAATACAAACAGTTTGTGCCGTTGTTAAAGCCCGACTCCGACGCGTCGAACATTTCACGTGTGTGTCCAACAAATTAATGATGTATATGACACCCTCACGAGAAAAACGATATCTCTCAATAAGTATGTTGTCGTGATGCGCTAAAGGATCCTGTCGATCTCGCAAAACGCGATTAGGTCTAATCCTAAAAGCTCTTCGAATTATTCTTGCACCTTCAGCAACCGGTTGCGCTCGTAAAAACGGACAGGACATGGCTGCGACAAACTTCCCATATCACCTCCGCTTATAAAGCCGTGAACTAATCCTGCTATGATGAGCGTCGAAGAACCGAACAATCCAAGCGAAATCATGCGAAATCGTCAACAATCTAATCCAGCTAAGTGAGTTAGCAAGGTACGAAGAATATGCCCCATGTCTGTTCCTGAATTCCCCGTTCTGATTTCCCGTTCCATCCGGTTTGTTGTGTTCCTTTGATGTATGTTATTGTGTTTAAGTTAATGTTTACTAGTAATGTTTTCCCCCTCGTGGGTATGTTCTTTTGTGTTTATGTTATTTTGTTATTATTAAATCCTCCTTCCCTGCACTTGAGTCCTCCCTGTTTATCGTAACGTGACAGAATGACACCACCCTTTTGAGGACTCAGCGGGAGGAGCTATGGGTTCCGTTTTCATCCCATATTCCTCAGTCAGACTGTCCACCCTCGATCGGATGATGCAGAGGATTAATTCCAAATACTTTCGTCAGCTGGGGACTGACGTGAGGGAGTTGGCACGCATCTTCTTAATTGAGATGGAGGATTTTGACTATATGGAGGCCGATCTCAAGGAGGCATTTAACCTATGTCTGGACCGGCCTCTAGTCTATTGGGAGTTTGATAAACTGGAGAACCTCGGATTTTGGGAGTTTGTTTGGCACATGTTCCATCTTGGGGAGCAGAGGCCCCCTCCCCAAACAAAGCCCCTACCAACTGACCGCCCCGCTAATCCATCTGTGGTCAGTGGAACCCCGAATCCTCCTATGACTGGGAAACGGAGACGGAGGAGGAGGAAAGAGTCCGCTGCCGGCCAGGAGACTGCCCTCACAGAGCCCTCGCTGCCTGACCTGCCGGCCGACCCACAGCCTTCGCTACCTGACCCGCAGGCCGTCCCAGGGCCCGCTGCCCCAGAGCCCGCGCTACCTGACTCGCCGGCGCCCCGTGCGCGCCTCGCCCTGCCGGCGCCCCCGAGACTACTCGCCCTGCCGGCGCCCCCGAGACTGCTCGCCCTGCCGGCGCCCCCGAGACTGCTCGCCCTGCCGGCGCCCCCGAGACTGCTCGCCCTGCCGGCCCCGCCGGTGCTGCTCGCCCCTGAACTCTTGCAGCCGGACCTTGAACTCTTGCAGCCGGACCTTGAACTCTTGCAGCCGGACCTTGAACTCTTGCAGCCGGACCTTTGAACTCCTGTGGCCAGAACTGCTGGTGCCGCCCACGCTGTTTGGCCTGCCTGTCCCGCCTGATCTGCCTGACCCGCTGGCTTTGCCTGAGCCCGCCTGGCTCACCCCTCCGGCGCCACCTGACCCGCCGGCTTTGCCTGAGCCCGCCTGGCTCACCCCTCCGGCGCCGCCTGACCCGCCGGCTTTGCCTGAGCCCGCCTGGCTCACCCCTCCGGCGCCGCTGGACCCGCCAGTATGGACTGTGCCCGCTTGGCTTGTTCCCCCTGGACTTTATATTTTTTTTCTTATCAAGAACTTTTGTTGTTGTTTCTTGTTTTTGTTTTGTTCTTTTTCTCCCTCCCTCCCTCCCTTCCCTTGGTGTTCCTTGAGTTCCTCATTCCTTGAGTTCCCTGTCTTGTGTGTTATGCTTGGTGGTGATGTCGGTGTTGGGTTTTTGTTTCATGTTGGAACGCCAGGTGGCGTTCCTTAGAGGGGGGGTAGTGTCACGGTTCTGTCTCTGTTTCCAGTGTTATTAGTGTTTTAGTGGACAGAACCGTGACACTGCTCTCTATCTCCCATGTGTTTGTCTCGTTAGTGTCTGCCCCGCCTCCTTGTTTCCCTTAATCATTCCCAGCTGTGTCTCATCACTACCTTCCCTCATGTGCCCTATTTAATCCCAGTGTGTTTGCTGTCCTGTGTGGTGTCGTTGTCATTCCATGTCTGTTCCTGAATTCCCCGTTCTGATTTCCCGTTCCATCCGGTTTGTTGTGTTCCTTTGATGTATGTTATTGTGTTTAAGTTAATGTTTACTAGTAATGTTTTCCCCCTCGTGGGTATGTTCTTTTGTGTTTGTTATTTTGTTATTATTAAATCCTCCTTCCCTGCACTTGAGTCCTCCCTGTTTATCGTAACGTGACAGTTTCGGACAGCAGGTAAGGGTGTATAGTCTAATTGCATATTTGAGTTTAGTCTAATTGCATTTTTGAGTTTGTATGTTGTGCTTTTTAAGACATTTTATGTTTTGTCCAAAACTTTACTTTAGGGCACAACAGAAAAAAACGGCAAAAAAAATGTCTGGAAAAAAATCTCATAAAGGCATGTCGGACGCTGAATGGATTTCACGTCTAAAAAAGTTTGCCAGCACAGGAGTTTGGCCATCAGATGAGGGTAACAGGCCAGCTCCTCGACAGAAGAAGTGGCATGAAATGTATCTAAGGGTGAGTGTGTGATTTTGTTACCTTTGCATGATAAAAAGACAATAAAAAGTATTTGTTGACTTGGGTAATTGAACATCAACATAGTGTGTTTAATGTATTTGCATTACAGAACAACATAGTATGGTGCAATACAAACATACACCTGATCTCATTCATTAGAACAATGTAATATAACTTAAAATTTACTCCAGTGTAAACCAGGTAACATTATTATCCATAGATATTTATGTAGATAATGTTCTAGGTATTTTATATTTATTTCATACTATGTATAAAAAAGATTATTTTGTTCTGGGAGATTGAGAGAGTGGGGGAAGGGATGTTGAATGAATGGATCTTTGAAGGTGTGAAATCTTCCTCTCATGTTCTTTTAACAAACTCACTCACTCCCTCTTTCTCTAATCTTATGGTTTGTATCTCACCTTAAAGAACATGAATAAAAATAAATATTACACGTATCCTGGAAAATGATGTGAATTAATTTTCCATTCCTGTTTATTTAGAAATGCATGTAATACATGTATAATAATGTTTACAGATTAAAAAAAATCCGATGCAGTCTCGTGGCCAGGCGAGCTTGTTCGGAGTGGTCCCGAAGTGCTCGTGTGGTTTTCACACTCAAAAGGTAACAATGTATTTTTATTTTGCATAATAACTTACTGAACAAAGGTTTCTTGTTTTAACAAACTCACTCACTCCCTCTTTCTCTAATCTTATGGTTTGTATCTCACCTTAAAGAACATGAATAAAAATAAATATTACACGTATCCTGGAAAATGATGTGAATTAATTTTCCATTCCTGTTTATTTAGAAATGCATGTAATACATGTATAATAATGTTTACAGATTGAAAAAAGTCCTATGCAGTCTCGTGGCCAGGCGAGCTTGTTCGGAGTGGTCCCGAAGTGCTCGTGTGGTTTTCACACTCAAAAGGTAACAATGTATTTTTATTTTGCATAATAACTTACTGAACAAAGGTTTCTTGTTTCAAAAATGATGGTTTGTATTTTGTTGTTGTCTTAAGCAGGCCACTGCTGCACCTGGACCAGCGCCAAGGGTAGTGGAACAACAGTCTGCCACTGCCAGACCAGAACAGGTGATGGGACAGAGTCAACCTCAGCATCGGCTCCAGCCCCAGCCTACTGCATCTGTGACATCTAGGATAAAACCAAGCTTGTCAATGGTATTCACTTTTTTTAAAAGCAATTGCAATTTTAAAGTTACAATTTAGGCCACGTCCACACGAGAACTGTGCATTCCCTAACCGCTCTTTTTTTCCCCTTCGTTCTAAAAAAAAATGCCGTAAACACTGCGTCGGCGCAAGAAATCTCAGCGTCCACACAAGAACGCTGAAACCGACTGAGAACGGTGTAGTATATATGCCAGACCAGTATGTGGTGCTGTAATTCTGCCACAGATACACACTATACACGGAGAAGAAGAGTTTGAGCTTGCGCACAACCTTGCGCGCTGAATGCGCTGAATATTTACAGACGTGCACTGCTGCAAGATGACACGGAGCGATTGCCCTGTTGCATTGTAATTCTTGATTTTATATTGTTTGCCCTGCACTATATGTTGTGCGCACTGCTGCAATTTATACCTGTTTTTTCAGGTTATTTTTAATTGTTCTATTTTCCAATAAAAACCAGTTCTTGAATTTTTGCTCTCATTTATTTTCACTTGACATATTCAATACAACACTTTCAAAATAAACATTAGTACATTTTCAAAAAGGTAAATACTGTAAAAAAAAAAAACAGAACAAAACTTGATGGCCAGCATTTTTAAGGGTCAAGGTACTTTGTGAGTACTCTCCTCACTCTCTTTCCCTCTCCCTCGTTACAGTCTGTGAAGCCTTTTCAGTGCAGCATATCTGGCTTTGAGACGACCAAAAGCACACTCATGTCCACAATCTGTTTTTTCAGAGGAGGGATCTGACCAGTCAAGTACAGGTTTAGCTTTGAATTAGCAAAAACCCATGCATCGTGTACACTCCCGGGCCACTTTATCACAACATCCATAAATCTGTACTTATAATCACAGACCGCCTGTACATTGATAGAATGTTTGCCTTTCCTGTTGATGTAGTCCAGTGGTCCCCAACCCCCAGTCCGTGGATGAAATTATACCGGGCCGCGGATCGAATCCGCGGACCGGTCTGTGAGCTGCTACAAGCGGCTGCTACAAGCGGCTGCTTTAGCAACGAGGAAGTGTGTTTAATCTCGCGCGGACTCGCTCAACAAACTGGAGCCGCCACCGGTCCGCGGCAAAATTTTCACGCGTTTACCGGTCCGTGGCACAAAAAAGATTGGGGACCACTGATGTAGTCCATCGAGTTGGCAGACAGCTGCTTGATTTCTATGCGCGTGCCATCGACCGCTCCCAAACACTGTGGCATGCCATGATCACGATGGAAACGCAAAACCAGATCCGTAAAAGGCAACTTTATGTATTTTTAGCCGTCCTACAGCACGAGCACAATCATGTAGTCCGCCATTACTGTTGTTGCTGTTACGTGTGACGCAGCCGACACGTGATGTGATGACATCATCGTTCTCACAAAAGATGCGGATTGGCCGTCCACACGAGAACGCAAGGGTGTCGTTCTCAGATCTTTCCACTTTAGAACCCGTTCTCCAAAGAGAGCGGATTCAGCCACCCAGAACGCCGGATCCGTGTGGACGCAACGCCAATCCGATACGAAATGTATGCGGTTACAGTGATTCGCGTTCCCGTGTGGACGGGCCCTTAATCAAGTACAAAAAGTAAAAAGCTGTGATGTTGTCTGCTATGTTTTCACACCTACCTGCTGATTGTCACACCTTGTACAGGGCCAGCTGTAGGCTGCTGATTGGTCGGTTTTTAATGTCTCAGATGTTTGTAGTCACATGAAGTACAATGATCATAGAACAACGTAACCTATGTGCTCTGCCTTTCGTCTCTGGGCTCTGCTTTTGGATTCTCCTCGTTATGGGTTCAAGTCCCTCTTGGTATCGGTCTTGTTTTTTTTCAACTGGCCATTAAAGCTATGTTAAAGCTCTCTTATATGTTCTGTATCACTCAGGTAAAATTACATCTATGCACAAATAACTATACACGGTTTATTAATTCAGTCATCACCTTAATTACCGTTAAAAACGCTTTCTCTGACAGTCTATGTGCAAACTATCTTTGCTTTTATGTTATTTGATATTTCTTAATTTGACCAAAAATGTAATTAGATTTTTTTGCCACTATGCTGTTTCAAAACATTTTGTGTTTTCACTGAAATTGTTTTGCCCTTTTTTAGTTTACCAAGCCAAGATTCAGTGGGTCCCACATTGCTGCAGCAAAGCCTAATCTAAGTGTGGCTCGGAGATCATCTCAGGATGATGTCCAACCCAGCGCAGCATTGTCCAGTGCTGCTATACCAAGCACCACTGTCTCTGTAAGTACTGACATTAATCCACATGGCATTCCATGGTTCTCTTTTTATAGATGCAAAATTTATAATGTTTCTGTGCATGATTGTTACATACACAAAACCCCAGAGTTCCAGCCTCTGTCCCCAGCACCAGTGCGGCTGTTAGCAGTCCTGCAGAGTCTTGCCGCAGAGACTTGGTAAATAATTTAAAATTCTATTGGTCTTAAAAAGTAATTAAATTTGCATGTTAACTGCCACAACTCACTAATGTCACACAAAATAATACAGCGTTACCAGTTTTATTGTAGCAATAATTACTGTTATACCAACAGTAATTAGGTGATTTGAGTATTTACCATAACTAGTATAATAATTTTACGTGAGGGTAGTCTTGAATAGAAATCATTTATTAAATACCCTTGCTAGATGTTTTGTCTTTGTTCTTCACAGACGGCTCCTTCAGGTTCATTGATGCAAGCCCCAACTGCGGTTCGACTCCATCGCTTGTGGTCAGAGACCCTGCCAGTGGAAGACCACAGGTGGATTGCCAGCAGGCTCTTTAAAATGGGGCCTAAGGGAAAACCAGAGCTTTGTGACAACCTACAGCTCTGGTATCACCCACCACAGCCAGCACTTACATACAATCAGGCTCCAGCTTCAGACAGATTTTTTGTCACTCTCTTTTGCTTTAGATGCCTTACAAGCTGTGGAGGGTCAAGGTTCTCTGTCCCAATCCTACCAGCGGACAGCATCAGCTGACAGGAGCGGGCCTGCACAAACGGGCACAGCAGGTTTTGGACATCGACAGGATGTACAATATGGAAACCCTCATCTGTACCAAATGCAAAGCCTCGCATGTGTCCTGGAGTCAGACCATTCTGCAACAGCTGGATCTGGGCCATCGGTCTGAGTTTCGGGTCATCCTCACGCAGAAGTATGTATGCTTTTTCATTCCACGTTCAGTTGATAGCCCATCGTCACATACCTTTGCAAATACTTCACAAATCAAATATGTAAAATATATGAATGTGTGGATTTTGCTTTTCCTAAGGTATGCCTGTGATATGAGAGTCATTCGGCTCCTGCGTGAGCGTGGCCTAGGCAACAGTCCCACGCGGGTGATCAAACACCTCTGTGAGAACCGTAGTGAGGAGTGGCTCTTGCGTCTGGCCCGGTACACCACCCAATGCATGGACTTCATCAACCGACCCGGGGTGTTGCACATACAATTTCAGGAGCCCCCAGAGCCTACAGTGGTGCCCAGCTGTAAGTGGCTGCTCACTGTATACAGCCAAGACATCCTGACAAGGCTTGATGAAGTCCATGCAAAGATAACATCTACGTATGGGTCAATCCTGAAGATGGATTCCACTAAAAAGGTTAGCATTTAATTGATGTTGTTTAATTTATTTATATTATTATCAGAGGATGAGTATCATATTCTACATGATGTGATGTTTCATTGTATATGCATGTTTCCTGTCCTCTACTGCAGATCACCAAGAAGCTGGCTGGGACAGCGAGGGGAACGGGACTCTGGCTCACCTCTGTTGGCAACGAGTTTGGTCAGGTGCTCATAAGTGTTCTGACAAGCACAGGAAGGAGCAGGACTGGACAATATGGTTGATGGTCTGGTGAAGAGGTACCAGAAGGCTGGTGTGGATCTACCTGCTGTGCTGTACATGGACTGTGGGTGCTGCACTGAGGTGGCGAGACCAAGCTCAGAACCAGATTTAGAGGTTGGCCAGATCTCATGGTACGGTTGGACATCTGGCATTTTATGCGAAGGATTACAGTGGGGTGTACAACTGATGCCCATTAGCTGTATCCTCTCTTCATGTCACGGCTGTCAGCGTGCATTTTTTGAGTGGGATGCGGCTGATGTCTCTAGCCTTCGCACAGCAAAGAGAGACCTTTTGGCCTCCCAGGGTTGGTACTGGGAGGCCAAACACGATTGGTACTGCGCATGTGCGAAAACGCAAATTTTATTCTGCGCATGCGCGATTCTATGACCACTTCCTCTTATTTTACAACAGCTTCGCCCCTGTCACGATTTGTACTGCTAATGTGTGCGCTTTGTAGTGAAAACATTTGGTGGTGAGGGACTATGGATTTTTATACGTTTTATGATGGAATGCAAGAATTCAGTGTCAAGAGGACATGGAAACATTTTAGTCATACTGTGCTGATGAACAAGGCCTGAAAGTGAATGCCATGTTACTCAATCAGCGAGTGAGTGAGTGAGTGAAGGAAGGAATTTATTAATGTATGAGTAAATAAAATTGAATAAATAAATAACTTTATTTTGTGTGTTTCTTTAATGCAGACATTTAACTGAACTGATATAAGTTGAATCTATCTTTTGAAAGTTAAATATTATATGTAAACTAACACACAGAGTCTTATATACACATCTGCGTTTACCAAAATGGAGTAACAAATGTAAACCATTTAGTTTGATTACATTAAATTTGTGTCATCTTGATATATTTTACCTTTGTGTGTGTGTGTGTGTAAATGCTTTATTTAAAAAAAGCATGCATAAAGATAACATCAATATTGTATCATAACAACATAATTTGCTTCACAATACTACTGAGATTACATAAAAAAGTAAAGGGAAAATAAAATAACAAAAAACAATTGAGAGGGTATATTACTAAACATTTTTCATGCATATATTTATATTAAAATACAAAATGAATATCCGGTATGAATGAGATGAGGTGGGCCTGAGGACAGCAAGGGCCAACCTGTCACGCGGCATCAGGAAGGCTAAGAGGCAGTATTCCAGGAGGATAGCCCATCGTTTCAGCGACAGCAGAGACACAAGGAGCCTGTGGCAGGGGATCCAGTCCCTCACGGACTACAAACCCCCTGCACGGACGTGTGACAGCTCCACACCCCTTCTAAATGAACTGAACACTTTCTTCGCTCGCTTTGAGGCACACAACAGCACCACTGCACAGAAGTCACCACCTCCTCCCGATGACCAGATGTTGTCACTGCCCAGGGACAGCGTGAGAAGATCCTTCAGCAGGGTCAACGCACGCAAAGCTCCAGGTCCTGACAACATTCCTGGACGTGTATTGAGGGACTGTGCAGAGGAACTCACCAATGTCTTCACAGACATCTTTAACATCTCGCTGAGTCAAGCTGTTGTCCCCACCTGCTTCAAAGCAACCACCATCATCCCAGTCCCAAAGAATTCATCCCCATCCTGCTTCAATGACTACCGCCCAGTCGCACTTACCCCTATCCTTATGAAGTGCTTTGAGCGGCTAGTCATGCACCACATCAAATCTGTCCTCCCCCCCTCCCTGGACCCCTACCAATTTGCATACCGGTCAAAACGCTCGACCGATGACGCCATCACCACTGCCGTCCACTCAGCACTCACACACCTGGACAATAAAGTCACTTATGTCAGAATGCTGTTCATAGACTTTAGTTCAGCATTCAATACAATCATCCCCCAACAGCTCACCCAAAAACTGTCTCAGCTGGGACTCAGCACTTCACTGTGCAACTGGTTGCTGGACTTCCTGACGGGAAGACCTCAGGCAGTACGGGTCGGCAGCAACACTTCCAGCACCATCATCATGAACACTGGAACCCCTCAAGGTTGTGTGTTGAGACCACTCCTCTTCACTCTGCTTACACATGACTGCACACCCATACACAACAGCAATTTACGTAATAATCAAATTTGCGGACGACACGACTGTAGTTGGTCTCATTAGCAACGGCGATGAGACAAACTTCAGGAGTGAGGTGAGCCACCTGATCAGGTGGTGCGGCGACAACAATCTCTCTCTGAACGTGGAGAAGACGAAGGAGATTGTTGTTGACTTCAGAAGAATGCACACCCAGCACCCTCCTCTGACTATCAACGGTGCGACTGTGGAAAGGGTGAGGAGTACCAAATTTCTGGGTGTTCATATCACAGAAGACCTCTCCTGGACCACCAACACCACAGCACTGATTAAGAAATCGCAGCAGCGACTATACTTCCTCCGTAAGCTGAGAAGAGCCGGAGCCTCAGCCCCCATCATGCGCACCTTCTACAGAGGCACCATCGAGAGCATTCTGACCAGCTGTATCACTGTGTGGTACGGCGCCTGCAACGCATCCTGCCGCAAGGCGCTGCAGCGCATAGTGAGAGCATAGTGTTACTGCCACTGTTAAATTATTGTTGTTGTTTACTGTATTCACCTTGGGCCTGAGAGTTACAGAATTTCAATTCTCTATATGTATGCACTGTATATATTGCAGAATTGACAATAAAGCTGACTTTGACTTTGACTTTTGACTTTGACTATTGTGACAAAGAAAGCAATAGAGTACAATACCTGTTGTGTTGTCTGAATGCCCTGATAATGGTGGCCACGGTGAACCTACTCAGGTTTTGACGGACTTCAGCCATTGTCATACCATGGACAATGACATGGTCAATGACTGTTGCTCGCATCTTGTCTGTATTGATAGTGTGAGGTTGTCTTGCTCTCCTTCCTGGACCTTCTCTCCCTTGTTGGCCTCCTCCTCTTCTTCCATGGCCAGCTCTTCTCCCTCCTCTGACTCGAATTCCTCTTCCCCTGACTCTGTCTTCATCCATTATGTTTGTTTGGACTCTTCAGAAAACTGTGCACTCTGAACTTGCTTTTATATACATGTGGTCACAGCACTAGCAACAAGTGTCTTCAATTTTGAGTCGTCGTGAGTAATGAATGGCGGAAGGTTTGTTCATTGTGTTCAAATATTGCTGACTGTGGCAAGCATTTTGCATCACATGAGCTTTCATTTGAGAAGATGAGAAGAGTTCTTTTGCAACTTTTGTTTTAGCAAGGAAAAATGTGTTTTGATTTATGAGAACGGATGATTGTGTTTTGTGAATTGTGTCTTCATGTGAAATGTGTTTATGATATTGGAAAATGATGGTTAGATTTAGTAAATGTGTTTAGACAACTAGTCATTTGGTTTAGAGGATTGACTTTTGTGTTTTAGCATTTGAGAAAAACTGTAATAATTGACAATTAAACTCTAGAAATACTTGACAATTTACTGTAATGCACGTCAGGTTTGAGCAGCCTGCTTGGAGGAGAAAGAGGAGGGAGGAGAGGGGAGCGGGGAAAGCAAGGATGAAAGCAAATGAGTGAATTTATTATAATAGTGCAGAAAACAAACAAGTGATAATCCAGAGTTAAAGTCGTGGAACATGGGAGCCGCAAACGAAGGAATTCGCGGGAGCCTCGAACGAACGAATTCGCGGGAGCCGCGAACGAACGAATTCGCGTGAGCCGCGAGAGAACTAGGGGAGCGCGGGGCACAAAGTAACGCGGGGTAAATAGTAACAGCGATTTTTTTAGATAGTTGCAGGGGCATAAATGTGACGTGCTAAAGGGCTTTTCATCACACTGTTTGCACACGTTTTCTGGCCATTTTTCGAGAAATTTCATAGAAGTTTGGATGAGAACCACAGGAAAAACTCTTTTGGCAGCATGTAAATATTTTTTGTTATTGTAGTTGTTTTTCGATTTTCAAAGAATGTGTGAAATATTGTTAGTCTAATCTTATATTGTTATGATTACCATCTTCTTGGCTAAAAGATGGTACCATTTTGAAAGACGTGAAAAACACATAGTGGCTGCTATCCAGTCCTAAACAAGACAGCGCGGGGTTAGTTGTAGCCTAACACTAAGCCGCATTGAACAAGTTGCATCAATAATCATATATTTTGCATTGTATTAACCTATTAAAACGTTTTTCATGTCATTACATTGTTCAAAACACAACAAATGTAAAAAAAAATAAAGGAAAAAAGTTATGCTTATGATCATCAAGACACAACTTTTTTAAACAAATAAAAATCCGTCAATGAACTTGCATTGGATAACATGGTGTTACAACTAACCCGCTGCCTGTTAAAACGAGCCCCGCTCACGGGGTAAGAAGTCACATTTTACTCCTTGCGCTTTTGCCGATACTGCAGAGAAACGGCAGGTCCGACGAACATGAAAACAGTGCTCATTTGTAGGAGAGGCTTATATGTTGTTTGTATAAAAATATGGTTTGTCTAACCCTATTACTTTGTTTATTATTTGGCTAAAACCGTGTATATTTCACTACGTGAACAATAGTGATCACAATTAATTAATGTTTAGAATATGAGGTAAAAACTTCTGTAAATCACTTATAAAAGTATCACTGTGGTGAATGATGCAGCCAATGAATGAGTTAAGGGGTTATAAAAGGGGTTGGAACCTCCTGACTGTGTTATGAGAGGCTGTCATTAGGACATTTCATGTAAAAATGCGCACAAGGATGCTGAGCGTTAGGACTTTTTCCACACAGAACTGCGCATGGGTGAGGGAAATTTTTTCTCGTACACCGATACAATGCTCCTACACCGATTCGACCCTCCTTGCTCGTACACCAATTTGCTCGTATACCAAGTCGCTCGTAAACCGAGGTATTACTGTATATATATTTAACTTTACTTTTTCTTTTTCTTTTAAATCACATACACATTTAAGAAATAAGCGGTATCGGTATCGATATCGGTAAAATTATACCCAAAAATATTGATATCATATCGAATTTACAAAGTCAGGTATCGCCCATCCCTACTGAACGCACTCACAGACGCGCTCGACTCGGCTCAACTCCTGCGCCTCCTTTTCCAAGATAGCATCTAGAAAGCTTTAGACTTCCGCGAGTCTTAAACACCCGCCACTTCCGCGAGTTCTTCTGCGGCTGCGAGGCATAAGTGAAGCACGTGAGTGAAGCGATCCACGTGCAACGTGAACTCAGCGCATACGCTGTGAACTAGGTACGCTCATGACTCACGAGATAACCATGTGAAGTGACGACTTTGTCCGAGATACTTGCTTGAGATATTAGTGTTCGGCGACATTAAGGAATCGACATTAAAGAATCAAAAATACTAAGACAAATAGGGAGTTTGGCGGTTCCACTTCAAAAACGTCGACATAATAGCATTGTTAATCATGACTCAAGATAAGTGAACACCACTGTATTAGTCAAGTTTCACTACCATGACATGATTCTTAGGCATGTGGAAAGAACTCAACCCACTGAGATCAAGTTAACATTTGATACTTTTGACCATCTTTCACTCACTCAAACTCATTCACACCCCCACTGCCCATCATATCTTCTTTGAGTTTTCTACAGCAGGTTGAGATCTAAATGGGGAACATATAATTTTAGCTGTGGAATGCCACAAGATCTGAACAGGACAACCCAGCTTTGTCAAATGTCAAATACTACTGAACGGATGCACTACACTTCTACAGTACTACTACTGTTATACAGGTAGACAGTGTTAGTCATGAGGTTTATTTCAACATCTTATGAACCTCTTTGTAATTCCAATTGTAATTTCTCAAATGCATTTAGTCATTTGTCTAATTGACTTTTTAAGAAGGACACTGGAGATCTCGGCATAATCCTAGAACCATGAATTTGAATGACTTTGGAGTTATTTATTATATTTGTTCAGTTTTGCTTTGGAAAATTACCATTACAGTTTTTTACGATTGCTAAGCAGTAGTGGGCAGATCTGTAGTCACATGTGCCAAACTCTAACTACAGTGTGCACAGCACCAGTTCATGTGGACCAAACTCTAGCTAATTTTCATTGCTAGTACACAGTTTCAAAAACTCTACACACTTAACCCATGACTTTAACCACAACCTGCACAACACTACAGATTTACAGCATTTTGTTCAAATGCTAACACACTGCTGTCAAAACTGTGAACCACACAATCAAAACTGTTATCATTAAAACATATATAATATTTCATTATATATAATATTATATAATATTTATTTATATAACATTTCAATCAAAAAATAGATTTCAGCCTTGTGCCTTTCAAACACTGCTGATTGCAATTTCAGCTGAAAGGCTAAGCAGGTGTTTTAGACTTGTAGGTGAAAACACACACACACACATATGTATAAATATATATATATATAGCTCAGAAAAACTAAATTTGGAAATGGAACACGGAAGACAGGTTTGTGAAGAGAGAAGGGTGGCAGGGAGAGGGTGGATGCGGGGAGGAAGACAAAGACAAAGAGCTGTTATTTCAGATGAAATATGTGCTAAACTTATAGACCATGTCATGAATCAAGGTCTCTCATTGAGAGAGGAAGGGTTGAGGGTGCAACCCAATCTACAAAGATCCACAGCTGCATCTGTCATGCTAATTTTCCAGCTTTCAAACAGGTGAGAGTTACATCCTTACAGTAAATGAAAACATTACAGGAATTTATTTTGTATTGCAATTATAGAATATTTACACATATATACATTACAGTAAGTTTGACTGTAACATATATTTTTACAACAGGACCCAAAGGCTGCCCCCAACAGGAGGAAGAGAAAAATTATTTTCAGATGCACAGGAAAATGCTGTTGTTGACATGGTTATGGTCACCAATGCAATACTGTGAAACTGTGGGATAATCAAGATAGAGAGCTGGCTGATAATGATATATTTTGAAATGTTACGAACCTGGGTTCTTCCACAGGAGCATGAGAGAGAACATTAGATGTGATGTTGATGAAAACCTGTGGCTGATGCTACAGAGAGGCAGGATTAACCCTTCAATTATTTGTTCGAATTACAGGATGCACTTTTAGTTTCTACCTTTTTTCTCATTACTGTAAATCCATAAATTACTACAGACTATTGAAGCACACTGCTGATTTTCATTTACCTTCAAGAATTGTTACGTTTTCAAAATGTAAATACTGTAAATCATGTGAAAGAATGTCACTCTGTTCTTTGAAGAAAATATTACTTTGTATGAAGTCACTGAAATTGTTCAAACTGTAAAGAAAAGTTAGTATTTTCTGTATTGGTGTTTGATGCTAGTGTTTTTACTCTCAGTGTGTTCTGAGTGACAGTGTGTGTTATCTCAGCGAGGGTTGTGTACAGTGTTTGCCTTTATGAGTCTGTTTTGAGGCATGTGTTCAGAGTTGTGTTGCTTGGAATGGGTTTTGCAGGTGATGTGAACTGTTCAGCTCAGGTGACTGTGGGTATTGCAGACTGTAGTTAGAGTTTTGCACATGTGACTCCAGTTGTGCCCACTGCTGCTTAGCAATCGTAAAAAACTGTAAACAAGATGGAGCGAGCCGTTTCATTTTTGGAATGTTAGTTCTTCTGCTTGGATCATCATAGGTTGAAGCCGTTTGACTGTTGCTCTGCAAGTGTGGTCAGGCTGGGATGTCACTCAAAGCCCTGGTGTTGTAGAGTGGAATACAGGCTCTATTCTGTTGTTTTTCTGTCTCTTCTTAGTTTTTGCTTTTTATTGATCCCACTACAGTTTGCATCTCAGGATGTTTTCTTTCCTCAGGAAATCTCTCAAGGGAATGTTTCAACTTTTCCTGCATTAAATCAGTGTTTCTTCATCTTGACCTCTCAGAAAGTGTCAGATTCTCCATCAGGAGGGGGGCTGAAAGCCCATCACCCACTCTCTCCCTTCTTCTCTCTGCAGTCGTGTCTTTGCTTTCTCACTTGTTGCTTCCATTCATCAAGGCACTGTTCCAGAAGACATCTGAAATTTGAACACTCAGAGAACCGCATGAATCAAATTGAACTTTTATACATTCTAAACACAATTCTGTCAGAACAATCAGCTCTTTATCAAGATTCCAGTTTCTAACCATTTATTTCAATGAGTCCTTTATATAAAAATCTCACTGGTTGACAGCAGCAGTTCCCCCATTCTATTTTTAGTAAAGCTAGTTCTTCATTGCAGGAAAAAGCAAGCTACTTCTTCTTCTACCTTCATTATCTGAGTATAATACAATTAAATAATTTTCCCTATCATAAAACCGGACCAGTCATAATCTTTCTTCTATTTTCACATGATGTGTTCAAAATAATCTAGTGGTGGTGAATAAGGTTTTCTTAAACCAACATCAAGGAATTCCTTTTAGTTCAACTGAATCCCATTTACTAAGATCAGTAAAATATTTCATGACTGTTGAAACAAATGTTCTTTTAACTTGGTCACCCAATCTTGCTCTTATTCAGGACACTGCACAAGTTATTTTTAGTTTAAAACGAAACCAAAATCTCTGCAATGAAATAATTTTCCATTCTGTCTGCCAGGGTAACGAAAACAAAATTTCAGATACGACATATAACATTTTAAGCACTTGCAATCTTATGTATTTATCTATCAAGATAATTGATTTATCGAATAAATGCATATTATTTTTCTACAATCTACAATCTACTACAATCATCTACAAAGCCATTATAAATGATTATTCTAATTAGCTTTACTTTTTGAATTCATAAAATTCATACAAGTCTTTATTACTTTATTATTTATTACTATTATTACTTAGTTCCCATTTGCGTCATCACTCTTTTCTTTTTATCTTAATTTCACATTTCACAAGTCAGCATACAGCTGGAAATAATAATGGTTAAAAATATAGCTATTGTAATGCTGGAAATGAGACAGATGAGGAGAAACAGGTTTCCAACTGAAACTTCCTTTATTTCGAAACGGCAAACAAAAGACAAAAACGACAACAAAAAATATGGCACTCAGTGCAAAAACTTGTAGTCACCCAGAACAAGGAGACATGGAACATGGAGACACGGAACAAGGAGACACGGAACAAGGAGACACGGAACAAGGAGACACGGAACAAGGAGACACGGAACATGGAGACACGGAACATGGAGACACGGAACATGGAGACACGGAACATGGAGACACGGAACATGGAGACACGGAACATGGAGACACGGAACATGGAGACACGGAACATGGAGACACGGAACATGGAGATAGATCCACACACTCGCTCGCAACATCAACAACTGACAAAGACAAAGGGACACAAGAGGGATAAATACAAGAGGCAGTAATGAGGGGATTGGACACAGCTGACAAGACAAATGAGGTGACTGATGACGCAACAGGTGAGGAACTCTTGGGAAAACAAGGGAAGGGAACAGGAAGTGCCTGACAGACAGGAAGTACATGACTGATATGACAGACAGGAAGTGCACAAATGACAAGACTGAAGGGTAACAGTTATATTATACTTGAATAACTTATTTTCTAAATAAAAACCTTCAACTCACACACACACACACACACACACACACAAACACACTCACTTACTCACTCATAATCATACAGCCAACAGGGGCCACATCAGAATATACACTTACACATTATCTAAGTTACGTAACATAAAATCCATAATATTTGTAATAGTATCTAGTGTGTTATCTAAGTTGTGGTGAAGTTATAACATCCATGAATTTTACTGGCAATACAGTAAATGTTCTCACTGTACCAAGTGACTTAATCTATACTGGAGTTAACCTTTATAGTGGTGAGTTACAGCAATGTGGCAGCCTCTACCATGGTAATCCGTTGACAGCATGTACTCTGAGTAAAATGCTGTTGTGCAAGGCGGGGTTGAGGAACCGTGAGAGTGTCACGAGAGCCGGTCTTGCTCGCCACAGCTATATTTGATGCATTTTATGTTTTCTTTCTGATGCATCAATCTGATGTTACAGTTATAGACATTTTCCTTCTACTCTATCCTGATCTATGTTCATCAATTCCAAGACAAGGATATTGAATAGGGAAATGATTTTTAGCAGAGTAATCTTAGACACATATTTTATTACCAACCATTTTTTCCCCGGTGCTTTTTACTGTTAAAATGCTAGTGTCACGTGGATGGGAACATGCATAATTGAAATATATGCAAATGAGGTTATGCATATAGTAAAGCTTGGTGTTGTAAGTTCCATATATTGTTGTTTCAGGAGGAAGCGGTGCTGACCTGGATGGACTGAAGGTTCTTCCGAATGTATGGTTTCATAAATCTGAAAGCAAAATCTGCCACTTTTAGATTGAAATCTGTGTAAAATCTTAAAATCCCAGATGTTTGCAGTGCTCTTCATCCTGATACAGTCTGACTAACCTTTGGTTGAGTAAACCAAGCATTTTTATGTCTAGTTATGGCTTTCAGAAGCTCGGCATGGAGTTTAGAAACAGAAAGACTTTATCAACAGAGTGCAAAATCCATGAGTCTCCATGGGAACGGACTCAAAGAAGAAGTGCCATATATCAGTGATGCATAACTTTATGCTTTATTGGCCTTATAATCGAGTCTGCATGAGTTTAGTCGGGAGGGTTGGCATGAGAAAACATTGAGTCAATGCGTGACTTCATGAGTTCATAAAGAGTGATAAAATCACACCGCCTACATAACTATTAGAGAAGTTATGTTTTTAATGATTCATTTTAGTGTTGAAGAGTTACAATGAACTCCCAACTTTAAAATATGACTATGTCAAGTGAAGTCACCTTTATTTATATAGCACTTTTTATAATAGAGATTGTTTCAAAGCAAGTTTAAGAATGCAAGTTTATTTTGGCTAGAATCAACATGTATGTCAGACCCAATACCAACTAAACTACTGAAAGAGATGCTTCCAGAGATCATAGATCCTCTTCTTAATATTATTTAATCTTTGTCATTAGGATACGTACTAAAAACCTTTAAGCTGGCCGTAATTAAACCGCTTATTAAAAAAACACAACTTGATCCTATAGAATTAGTCAATTACAGGCCGATATCAAATTGACCTTTTTTGTCAAACATTCAAGAAAAGGCAATATCTTCACAACTATGTTCCTTTCTAGAAAGAAACAGCATCTACGAGGATTTCCAGTCAGGATTTAGACCATATCATAGTACTGACACTGCTCTCATTAGAGTTACAAATGATTTGCTCTTATCATCCGGTCGTGGTTGTATCTCTCTGTTAGTGTTACTGGACCTTAGTGCTGCATTTGATACAATTCACCACAAAATCCTTCTGAATAGACTTGAAAATTATGTTGGCATTAGTGGAGTTACATTAGCCTGGTTCAAATCATACTTATCTGACCATTATCAGTTTGTAACAGTAAATGAGGAGATGTCATATCGATCACGGGTTCAGTATGGAGTTCCTCAACGTTCAGTACTAGGATCATTGCTTTTCACCCTGTACAGGCTTCCTTTGGGTGCCATTATTAGGAAGCATAGCATTAGCTTTCACTGTTACGCTGATGAAACTCAGCTCTATGTTTCTTCTCATCCTGATGAAACGTACCAATTCACTAAATTAACAGAATGCATAACTGATATAAAAAAGTGGATGACTAATAACTTTCTACTGCTTAATTCTGAAAAAACAGAGATTCTAATTATTAAACCAAAAAGTTCCGTACGTAATAATCTAGACTATTGCCTAACACTCGATGGCTGCTCTGTCAAGTCTTCGTCGTCAGTTAGAAACCTGGGTGTGCTCTTTGATACCAATCTTTCATTCGAAAGCCACGTTTCTAGCATCTGTAAAACGGCATTCTTCCATCTTAAAAATATATCTAAATTGTGACATATGCTCTCAAAGATAAATGTGGAAAAGTTAGTTCATGCGTTCATGAGTTCAAGGCTGGATTATTGTAATGCTCTACTAGGTGGTTGCCCTGTACACTTAATAAACAAATTCCAGCTGGTCCAAAATGCAGCAGCTCAAGTCCTTACCAGAACCAGGAAGTATAAGCATATTAGCCCAGTTCTGTCAAACCTGCCCTGGCTTCCTATTAAACACCGAATACATTTTAAAATCTTGCTAATTACTTACAAAGCATTAAATGGTTTAGCTCCACAGTACTTGAGCGATCTCTTAACACATTATAGTCCTTCATGTCTATTGCAATCCCAAAATACTGACCAGCTTATAATACCTAGAATATCAAAGTCAACTGCTGGCGGTCAATCTTTTTCCTATTTAGCTCCTAAACTCTGGAACAGTCTTCCTAATAGAGTTCGGGAAGCAGACACACTCTGTCAGTTTAAATCTAGACTAAAAACACATCTCTTCAACCTGGCATACACATAACACATTATACATACATTTTTAATCATGTAAAATGATTGTTAGGCTGCATAATTTAGGTCAGCCAGAACCGGGAACATTCCCATAACATCTGATGTACTCGATACATCAGAAGAAGAATGGCATCTACACTGATATTAGTCTCTGTTTATTCTGAGGTTACCGTGGTCAGCCGGATCCAGGCCGTATCCATATCTCAGTTGGGGAGATAAGTGTTAAGTGTCCCCAACTAAGCAAGCCAAAGGCGACACAGTGCCAAGAACCCAAAACTCCAGTAGGTGACAGAAAGGATAGAAAAAAACCTTGGGAGAAACCAGGCACAGTTGTCGGACCAGTTCTCCTCTGGCCAACAAACAAACAGTGCATGATTCAGATATAGACAGCATTTCAGGTCAGAAGTCAGATTGAGTTCGGGACACTCAAAATATTTAATACAATTCCGTCTGGTTGAAGATCATATTCATCATGCTGGTATGGAGACAGGTTTCGTTGAGGATCTGTGCCACTAGCTATTCATGAGTTCTTCACGTGGTAGGGTCTAGTAGAGGTAGGGTCTAGTACACGGTCTCTGCAGACACTTCAGGGCTGTGTTGTGCTCGTGTTCAGGTGCAGGTCCTTCATCTGATCTGGATTCGGCTCGGATCTTCTGACCATGGTAACCATAAATAGACACTATGTATGTTATGATGTAACGAGTACTGAGTACAGAGTAATGAATCAGGTTTTATGGTTCCAGGAACGTGTTATTTGAGTGATCCAAACATTTCATGTCAACATTTCTGTCTGCTTTAATCTTAAAGAGTTAGTTGTTGTGTAGGTAGTAGTTACTTATAGTTAGTACAGTGGAATACGTTTTTTTGTCAAAAAAGCTTTGAGATAACCAACAGCCAATATGCCGATTAACTTGATGAATGCTATAAAAATTCAAAAATACACTGTATATGTTTGCTAACAACAAAAGGCATATGTGCACCAACTAACAACAGAGATTTACCAGTGTACAATAAAAAACACCTTTGATTCTCGATACAAACCTTTAATTATATTCTCCAACATTGCAAACACAATGGTCGCTCACAGCGTAAACACAGTCACAAAACACGTGTAAACACATTCGCTCATAACATATTCGTGAGGTCATCACGCTGTACTAGATTGCATACTTTCTTGCGTTCTGCCTGTCTAATGTGCTTTCTCAACAAATTCGGCTGTGTGCCATCTTTTAATAACCGTGTTTTTCAATTCGCAGTGGCCCTGAGCAGAGCTCAGTTCAGAACAGAAGCAGGTGTGTGCGTGTGTGTGTTCATCTAAGCCTCATACTCATTGGTCGGTAACCTCGTCAATGTCAAAATATTTGAGAAAACCAATCAATACAGAGAAGGTGCACACATTTATGTGCACACAGCTGTGAGTGCTTTGGGATGGGGATGGGCCTACAGAAGCACTTGCTGCTCGTTGAGAAGAGTAAGAACGATATGTGCTTTCACTTCAGAGAGTCTCCAAAGGTTCCAATAACTCCAGATAAAGTCGTTCAATTTGTTGCTAGTCACTTTTTTTAAAATTTGGTCTGAACACTTGCTAAATATAGCGACAAAGGAGCTAAGTTGGCAACACTGTCCATGAGTTCGTCTGGCTACTGTGAGTAAAACATCACTGGAGATTCACGTGCAATCCACGTGCAACGCGAACTCAGTGCATGCGCAGTGAACTAGGTACGATCTTAGTTACGAGATAACCATGTGAAGTAGCAAATTTTTTCCCTCTTTTGTGCTCGAGATTTGTACTTTTGTACTAGTGTTTGGCAACATAAAATAATCAACGTAACCGATGAGACAATGCTTATATAAATAGGGAGTTTGGCAGTTCCACTTCAAAAACGTTTACATAATAGGATTGGCGAGTTAACTGTGAGTCAAGATGAGTGAACTTCACTGTATATCTAAAGTGGATCGTTTACATTTGAACATTATATTTGAACATTTATTGGCTTTGCGTTTCTTGTATTTCATTACATGCCCACCCTTGTCAAAAAATCCTGAAGGAAGAAAATTGCACAGAATTCTAATTTCAATTGCTTTTTTTGGAAACCTTCTCAGGATTCCAATTATACAACAATTCTACATAACGATATTTAACATTCTTATAGGACAATACATAATAAAATTCTTGTTAGATCATTTCTGTCTGTTAGAGTCCCTGTTCAGATACTATTATATAGGAATTATTTCTTTCCTCTTCTTTTTTTTTTTTAATTCTTTCAAGACTTTTCAAGAATCTTTTTTCAGGTTTTCAAGAATCTTATGTTTTCCATGATTTAAAAAAACCCTACATTCTTGGCATCGATGGTTCCATGAAGAATCTCTAACAACTGAATCTTTCCATTGAACAAAAGTTTCTTTATTGTGGAAAAGGGTTATTTATATTATTAAAATACTAAGAAACAAAAATGGATCTGTCAAGAAATTACCCTTGAAAGGTTCTTCATGGATCCAAATATGTTCTTCTATGTCATCACTGTAAAAAAAAAAAAAAAAAACTTTTAGAACCTAGAAACATCAGAGACATCAAAGAAGTTCTAGGGTGGAGGAGAGTCGCAACACAAACTGATACTCAACTGTGATCAACCCCACACTCCATCATGATTCATGACTAATGATGAAGGCTCTGATGAAGGAATGTTACTCACATAACAGAAATAGGCAAGCTGAGATATCCTCATTGTTATATAATAGATCTAAATATTCAGGTGTTTGTTGATCAGAGGACATCTTTATCTGTCCCCCTGCAGTATTGTCTCTGTGATAAAGTGTTGTGCGTCATTTTTCTTTCTTTGAAGATTGTGGTAGTTATTAAAAACTCAGCTCATCTTCTCCACCCCTGGATTCATCCCAGTACATGTATATATATGAAATAAACAAGTCAGTGTCTTCAGTGACAGTGACTTATTGAATGTATCTATTCACCAGTTCATTATAGTATTTTCCATATTAAATTTATTATTTAAATTTATACATACTAAATTCCCTTTTTTTATACTTATACATTATTCAAAGCATGAAGTCTCTCACTTTGGCGCACATGGAATAATTATGATCATGTTAAGCATATAACTGAACTTTGTTCTAAGTCATAAAGGTGTTTTCCAATCAGCGATGTAATAAGGATGTTGAGTTGCGATGAATCTTGCAGATCTTTGGACTCTTTTATAACCGTGAGCTGGTTAAGATTGCAGCCGCTGCTGGAGGTGAGATTTAAGTGTGTGTTCTGTTCATCTCCACATAACTCAGTCCTGGTGAATGGAGTGAGTGACACAGCGTTTGGATATGGAGGAACTGAAGCAGAGGAGACAAAAGAGAGAAGGTCGTCACAGGTAAAAGACTCGCATCACCAATCACTCACCAATCACATCCAGGGGCTTAAAATCACAGTTGCAGTTCATCCTTCTGCTAAAACAAGTTCTTAATTTATACAAAGCATTGTAATGGAGATATACTTGTACTTTTATTTGAAAGTGAACTCAATAGATTACCAAATTCACACAACAACATTATAATATTTATTATGTTTATTGACTTTATGTTCATTGTTTATTGACATATTTAAAATACTTCAATTACACATACATACTTTAAGGTGAACCATATTACTGCATTTATTGGCTTTGCGTTTCTTGTATTTCATTAAATGCCCACCCCTTGTCAAAAAATCCTAAAGGATTCCAATAAGAAATTGGCGCAGGATTCTAATTTCAATTGCTATTTTTGGAACTCTTCCTATAGGATTCCATTTATACAACAATTCTTCTTATAAGACAATACATAAATATCCTGTTGGATAATTTCTACAAAATTTTAATAGGATTCCCTGTTCGGATATATATATACAGGAATTCAAGTCTTTTCAAGAATTTTTCCAATGTATTTCTTTTACTAACAAATAGCAATTTTTTGTCTTGCGATTTGATTAAACAATAGTCTAATAGGATTTTTTTTACAAGGGTATGTACAATACATAACGCTGACATAACGTTAGAAATAAGACAGTGTCATTTAAATGTGAGTAAAAATCAGGGTTGGTGGGTGTATGAAACAGTGCTAGTTGGCCGGTAATATTTTTATGTATTCTGCAATGTTGTGTGCAATGATGTCTACAATGCAATGTTGTGAGAACATGAACACGAACAAACATGAAGTGACATGTCAGGACAACGCTGCATCGTCATGAAAGTTTAATCCATGCCAATTTAAACATTCAAGCTCAGAAAGAAGCAGAAGGGAGCTTGTTTCTGTCTCTCTTTCTCCCTCTCTCTCTCTCACGCCTTCTTGCGCTTCAACAGACATATTCAAACTAAATTGTTGAGATGCCCTTCTTATCAATTATCCTTGTAAACACTGTCCTTATGTTTTAAATTAATTTGAGAAATATAATGCATGTGTAAGAATGTATTGGATATACCCATTATATAGTCTATTAAATATATCTGTTTTTTTATATTATTCAAACAACAAAAGACAAAGAACAATCACTCACTGATCTTGACTAAATAACTTTTGTAACTGTAATAAGGATTCAACTATTTTTCATGGCTTTTAAAAAATATTTATTTCCAGTAAATCTTCTTAAGCAAAAAGTTAGTTTTGAGAAGCCTTTTCATATACCGAATATATGTTATTGTACACAAAATTCTATGGAGTGACTGATCCTTATTGCTTATATACTCCCTTACTGCATATTTAAAATTCAGTTTTAAAAAAGTAAATTTTTACTCCCATATAGCACGTTTTAGGTGACTGAACTGAAGTAATGCCTTATCTGAAGCACTGTTGCCTCATCTCACAAATTACTCTGTTTGATTTTTGCCTTTTTGTACAGAGACACCTGGGACCCATTCCAGCTGAATCCGATCGGAGCTGAGAAAGAGAAGAAGAGAATATGCTTCCGAATTCTGCAGAACCTGGTGGCTTTTATTGTGGGCCTGCTGGTGCTGGTCAGCGGCGTTGTGAGCAAGGTGAATCGTGACTGTTCCATGATCATAAATATTTATAGAGGATAATAACCAACCATCCCTGTTTACTGATCGCCATATCCGTGGTGACACTGAGATTCACGTTGGACACTTCGTGCCTATGATTATGATTTCTCTGAGCACATGCATAGGATATTTTATTGTTGAATATCTGAAAGCATATTTATAGCTCTGGCATGTTCTAAAATGTTCTTGTGAAACATTCTTAAAAGATCAAAGACCAGGAAAGACTTGCTGAAAACAGATTGGGCAAATATGTACATTTATACAGTTGACACATTTTTATCCAAAGCAACTAGCATTCAAGAAACATATTGACATTCTGATAAATTCTTGCTTTCCCGGTGAATTGAACCCATGACCTTGTTACTGTTACTGTTACTTTTACTGTTTGAGCTACAGGATAGCCGTGTAAACCAGTGTTAAAAACATACAATATAACCAACTGTGACTCCAAATGCAATGAAAAAGATACTTAGTACATGAAGGGAAAGCATAACTCAAACAATGTGTACACAATTTTAAAATGACTATCCAAAGCATTTTTCTAATGATTATTTTGAGAGAGAGAAAAAACAGTTCACATTTTATATTAAGTGGCCTGAACTACTTAACAATTTACTTGTTTTGTGCATGTTGTTCGTTGTAATCGCATTTAAAGTATTTGCATATACAGTGGAGTTCACTTATCTCGACTCATGGTTAAATCATCAATCCTATTATGTCGACGTTTTTGAAGTGGAACCGCCAAACTCTCTATTTGTCTTAGCATTTTCTTGTGGGTAATGTTGATTCTTTTACGTCCCCGAAATCTAATATCTCTAGCACAAAAGAGGGGAAAATTCGCCACTTCACATGGTTATCTCGTGACTGAGAGTTCACTGCGCATGCGCTGAGTTCGCATTGCACTTGGATCGTGGTCAGTGTTGCGAACTTAGCGCCTTTGTCGCTATATTTAGCGAGTTTTCAGACCACTCTAGCACAAATTAAAAAAAAAGCGACTAGCAACAAATCAAACGACTTTATCTGGAGTTATTGGAGACTTTTAGAGACTCTCTGAAGTGAAAGCACATATCGTTCTTACTCTTCTCAAGGAGCAGCGAGTGCTGCCGCATCCCCATCCCAAAGTACTCACAGGTGGCCCGGTCCTCTCAGGCAGAGCAGGAGATCTTCACTCCTCCACGTGCAAATGAATCGCGCATGTCCAGGAAGCCACCGCTGGCTGATTACGCAATGGCAGTACTGGATGTAAAATGTTCTTTGTCTAAAAAAATAATTCACTGCACAAATATAAATCGCTGCATTTGTTTGACTCACACAGCCTCAGTCACGTACTCTCGTCCACTGTGTGTGTGTGCTTCTCTGTGACATGAGCTAACTAGCTGGCTTGCTTATCATGTCTCAGTCAAAACTGTAGGCCTACACCCAAAAATACAGGAAGGAGTGGGAATCAAACCTTGAATTCCATGGCTGGTTACAGCCGTTTTTGATGATAATACTTGCATACTTGTTGAGAAATCACATTAGGCAGGCAGAACGCAAGAAAGTATGCAATCTAGTACAGCGACACACACACACACACACACAAACACACACACACACACACACGCGCGCACACACACACACACAAACACAACCCAGTTTCTGTTCTGACACGCGGTCTGCTCAGAGCCGCTGCGGATTGAAGAGCCGAGGTTGTTAAAAGACAGGACGAAGCTGAATTTGTTGAGAGAGCACATTAGACAGACAGAACACAAGAAAGTGTGCAGTCTAGTACAGCGTGATGACCTCACAAATATGTTATGAGTGTTTACGCTGTGAGCGAAATTGTGTTTGCAATGTTGGAGAATATAATTAAAGGTTTGTATCGAGAATCGAAGGTGTTTTTTATTGTATACTGGTAAATCTCTGCTGTCAGTTGGTGCACATATGCCTTTTGTTGTTAGCAAACGTACAGTGTATGTACATTTTTATTGCATGCCGATCGCTTCATCTAATAAATTGCCATATTGGCTGTTTGTTATCTCGCTAAACGGTTATCCCGGCGCTTTTTGCAACCCCAAGGCCGTCGACATAACCGAACTCCACTGTATTTACCAATTTGTAATTACAGTGTTAACTTTACAACTAACCGTAACCCAAACTCTGACCCCAAAATTTATAACACTTATATAATCCCAATCCCTAATGTCAAATCTGTTCTTCTGTATTGTAGGGCTCTCTGCTCGTTCTGACCACTCTGTCCAGTCCAAAGTCTTTGAGAAGCAAAGTGGAACAGCAGCTCTACACGCTACTTTTGATGTGTGTCCTACTGACGCCAAACCTCCTGATGTTCCTGAAGTCTCTCTGGAAGTGTGTCTTCAAGAGCTATGTGGCCCCTAATCCAAGGACACTGGGAATCGTGAGTTGACGTGACGCAAATTAACATAAACTTAAAATACTTTTATGGCAAATGTTGTAGTAAAAGTAATGAATAAGTCCAATGGTTAACTAATCACTAGCCCACCTTAAGAGCTGTATAATTATGCTGGTTCGTGTTCACCAGACACCAGAATGGAATGGAGTACAATGGAATTTGATATGTGAAAATGTAAGAATTGCTGTTAATACTTCTGCAGATGTGTGGGATTGAGAGTCTGGTGGCGGTTGGGACGGCAACACTGGTGCTCATTGTGATGCCTAAGCTTGATATCCTGACAAACCTCTGCATCCCTGGAGGGATCTGCATCCTTTCAGCCATGCTCCAGATCGCCTTCCGCTTGCAGACAAGGAGCTGGATGATCATCTACCCCATATGCTCCCTCATCCTGGTGCTCAGCGGTTACACTCTACTAGGGATTGACTACTATGTAAGACAGTCCACATACGTCCCAGAGCAAATAGACAATTGTTACGTATATGTCGGCATTGCGATTTTTGCATCAATGCTGGTTTCTCTAAACTGGTGGGAGAACCCTTTTCAGGCCAGCACTAACATCCAGGACATGCTCAAGGAACTGGACTCTTTCAGAGACTCTGTTTATCTGTTTACCAGCCTCCTTCGAATAGTCGTGACTCTGGGAGTGTACTTTCTGTATTTCTGCCTGATTTCTGAAAATCCCATCGACTGGGATGCGTACACCAAAGCCAGTAAAGGCACGGTAGAGATAGGCCTTGGCCTGTTTTTCCTGCAGGCATTCTGCTCTGCCGCGTGCCACTGGTTTGGAGTCGTGGCCTGCAAGATCCACGCCGTGAGATTCGGTTTTGCCCTGCCTGTGTCATTAATCGGTCCAGTCACATTACTCCTGGGCCTTACGCTTTTCTTGACGCAAGCTGAGCATCTAGTCCCTCCAGCTCTAACTTCTACCGTAGGTGTAATTACTGGCAGTGATAATTCTACACAAGTTATTTCCACTCCATTCTGGCCATTTTGCTTTGAACTTGAAGAAATCAAAAATGTCAATACCACCCCAGTTGTAATGCTGGAGATTTCCTATAGTATCTGCAAAACTTCACTCAACAATCCGTACGCCATGTGGCCTTTCTCCATGCTGGCATTAGAGGGGGTCTGCATGTGGCTTGGGCTCATGGCATGCACTTACTACGTGTGGAAAATAAGAGTCCAGAGAATTGAACGCACGTCTCAGCTTTTTGTACGCCGCCTGTATGAATCCGCCTTCATTGACCTGTCTATGCTTCTGAACACAAAAATGAAAGTCATTCGTACAGCAAACAAGGAGAGGTACAAACATTCAGACAAAATCATGACGTATATGATACACATAATACAGTAAAAGTTCATTAATCTAGTCAAAATCTAACCTTTCTGTTGTGCAGTAGTGACATTGAAGTGGAAAACTGTGTCATTTATCTTTGTGCAACAATGTGGCATGAGACATATGATGAGATGCTGAAAATCTTGACTTCAATGTTCAGGTATTTATACTGTGATGGATGAACAAAATAAATGTATAACAGCTCAGAGCTGGTTGAGGCAAAGAAAAATCTGGTTGGTCCAAAGGCATTTCTTAATTTCGAGCGGCTAGCTGCAGTTTTTTATTCATATCCCTTGCTTGTTGGTTTCAGATTGGACAGATATCGAGGTGATCCAAAGGAGGAACACAAGGATGTCTTTGACTTTGAGTGTCATATTTATGTTGACGATGCCTTCATGAAAGAAAAAGACAAAGAAAACGGCACTGAGAAAAAGCTTGTCAACACCTATGTTTCCGACCTCATAAATGTTGTCATGGAGGTGTACAGGTATGGCAAAGGTTTCCTATCTATTATCAGCTTATGTGACTCATATGGACAGATTAATGTTAATGATATTTCACAACCAACTGTAAAAAAAAAAGTCACTGTTTTTGACTCAAAGGGTGTTCACAAATAAGGAGCCCGATGAGGTTTCCATCATTGAAACGCCATATGGTGGTCGTCTTGTGTTTGTGATGCCAGAGGGAAACATGCTTTATGTCCACCTGAAGGACAAAACTCTGATTCGAAATAAAAAGAGATGGTCACAGGTGAACATCAAAGTCTCATTACCAATTATGAAAAATAATTCAGTCTTTACAGTCTTGAAGGTTTACCTGACCATTTGTGCATTTTCAGATCATGTACCTGTATTACCTGCTTGGCTGGAAAGGATACAATGTCAAAAACCCCCAGAAAATAACAGTAAGTTTTCATTGCTCATTCAGTGACTGCTGATGTTTGAGAAGGCAAGCTTTACTATTACTATTGCTCATATGTTTGATTCAAAACCCTAAACTGTCTATGCTGCTTTAAGGTTATCAGATTTAGGTTAAAGGTCCCACACATTTACATTGAAAAAAAGACCCAAGCCATATATAGATACCAGAGACACAAGGGCTTTTGACTTGACCATGTAGAAACCACCTGGAATAGCTTTTCAATCACCAAGACAACCTGGTAACCACATAAGACTAAAGATAACTCTGTTTTTTTGTCTCTGTCTGTTCTTACAGAGACAAAACAACCCATGCCGTGCCAGTCTCATATCATTAGATAGTGAGACGTATTTATTACCTACTCATGACAATGACAGCAAGAGGAGGCATATATCTGATGACAACACATATATCATGGCTTTGGACGGAGACACAGACTTCCAACCCGGCGCACTCATACTGCTCGTCGACCGTCTGAGAATGTATGACACTGTGGGAGCCGCTTGTGGAAGGATCCACCCCACTGGAATGGGTAAAAATCATTTGTGTTCAGTAGCAGTGTAATGGTTCACAGAAATCACGGTTCGGTATGTGCCTTGGTTTTGGGGTCATGGTTCAATGCAAACTTCAGAAAAGCAACAAATCCCCAATTCTAGGTTTCTTTATCATTTATATTGAACAGACAGTAGTGCAAATAACAGTTTGTTCCAACTAGTGGCATTTAGTCTGCCCTGAGGTAGTTGTAGAGTATGGCCTCCTTTAGATTATTAAGCAGTACAGTAATCCCTCGTTTATCGCGGGGGTTACGTTCCGAAAATGACCCGCGATAAGTGAAATCCGCGAAATAGAAAACTTTTTTTTTTTTACAATTAGCAACTATTACATGTATACAAATACAGTGACTCACGTCTAGGCCGTTTCACAGCTCTTCAGACTGGGCCGCTGCATCCTGACTACGCTCTGCAGTGTTCTCTTCTTCTGAAGCCCGCGGTGCAGGTGTGTTTGTTCGGGAGAAGAACATAGTGATAGGCAGCTGTTGTCGCTCTTTTTTCTTCTTTGCAAAAAGATCCTTGTACACCGACATGCCACCATCGATTACGTTGGAGAACTGTAATGAACGGCCCATCAAAGGGTCCCATTCCTCAGCTAATCGCTTAACCCTTTCGCGCGTACGATCACACCGGTGTGATCAGTCTTGGCTGTGCCCTGGAGGGTACGATCACACCGGTGTGATTAGAACGTTCGTGCTTCACGTCATCAACTGCTAAATTCAAACGTGTTTTCGCGCGTCATCTGGCGCAGATTCAGAGACGGGCGCGCTTAGAGCTTGTCATATATCACAACTACTCAGTGTTTTCAACCACATAAGGTTTATTTTCGGTTTCAGACATTTAAATACTCATAAGTACTTGCAACTCAATACATCTCTAGTATCTAGTATACATCTCTAGTTTGAAAAATACACACTGACGTCCATAAAAGCAGATACACATTGCATAGGTAACTATAAAGTTCACTGTATACTTCTCTCACTTCACTGGTCACTTACTGTCACGTTTTTCGGGAGAAGCGACTGAATTTGCGTTATAAATCAGACCGATCAGATTCTCCGGACTGCAGCACAAACAAACATGGCGGCGCCCTTCGCGCATCGTAGACCAGTTAATATGATCATTATAAAAGTTTTTAAACGACAAAACACATTAATTTCCACATATTTGAGAATGGAAATATCAGGTAGTTGATAACATAGCCAACAAGTGTGTGAATATTTTGAATAAATAAGACATACACTAAACAAATGCGATGCACGTCATAAAGCGCTTCTGAGGCTGCGGTGACACGCATGACGCGTCGCCATGGGAACAATAAGGTAAACATTCTAAAATAACGGTCGCCTAAAAAAAACTCACGCTGTGGGGTCAGAGAGAATATTTAGAACTTACGTGCGAAAGGGTTAAGTTCAGTGGCCATTCGCACCATGGTTGCTAAGCGACCAAGCGTTAGTCCTTCCTCCTCATCTCTCGTGTCCTCTTCTCCCTCTTCTCTTTCATCGTCGCTTTGTGGCTTTGTCATTTCTGCCAGCTCTGCATCGGTCAAAATGATAGCACAATTCGTAGCATGTTTTGATACAAGAAGCGGAAGTGAGTTTTTAGCGAATCAGAATGCTGAGCACAATGCACCAAAAAAAAAATGCATTATGAAAATCCGCGAAATAGCGAATCCGCGATAAGTGAACCGCGAAGTGGCGAGGGATCACTGTAAACAGAATTCACTCTTCCATTGGTCATATTTTTTGTAGCGATGATGAAAAACCAGATTCCTGATAGCTTAAAATAAACAAATTAAGCAACTGTTTGGAATTGTTGTTTTGCTTCTCCAATTGATAGACTGTCCAATGCTATATTGGAAAAGTATAATGTTAAAAACACATATTTGAATTATATATCAATATTATATGGAACTGACAAAAGACTATATGGAATAAAAAAGAAGCAGAAGACTTGACTATATTACAGATAGTTACATGCCCTTTTATTGACCTGCTATTAAAATACTGATCAGCGTTCAAAGTTCATTCAAATATACACTTTCTGGCAATTATTGCAGTTTTATATTAACATATTAACATTGCATAACACAATGCTGGAAAGATCCATCGAAAAGATAGCTAATCTCAACAAAACATGACAGGCAACATTTACGATATGATAACATTGCTCTGCTATCAGGAAGACGTACCCAGAAACAAAACTGCTCAAATGCAGTTATGCACAATTCACTTCATTATTTAAAACAATGCTTCATGTTTTATGGCTCTGTGAATGTGATGTTTCAGGCCCAATGGTGTGGTATCAGAAGTTTGAGTATGCAGTGGGTCACTGGCTTCAGAAGACAGCAGAGCACGTGTTTGGGTCAGTTCTGTGCAGTCCAGGCTGTTTCAGTCTGTTCAGAGGATCTGCACTGATGGACGACAACGTCCTGAAACGATACACCACCAAAGCCACCCGAGCCTCTGAGTATGTGCAGTATGATCAAGGTAAATCCCTACCTAGGCTTTGGCTGTGGGGGGATGGATAGCCTAAAAAAACTCATCTAAAACAATGAAGAAAAACTCTGGGATATATTTCACACCACTGTTCAGTATAGTAGGAAGCATATGGTTCTTCTGTTCAGATCATTCTGTGTGAATGTGTACAGTCAGGTTCCTTTATGTCCTGTAAGCTCATTGTCTTACTTAACCACTCACATTTAGGTGAGGACCGTTGGCTGTGCACTCTTCTCCTGCAACAGGGCTGGCGTGTGGAGTACAATGCCGCCTCAGATGCTTACACCAACTCTCCTCAAGAGTTCAAAGAATTTTACAATCAGAGACGTCGATGGGGTCCTTCGACACTGGCCAACACTCTCGATCTGCTCCACAGTGGGAGTGAAACAGTCAAGAGGAACACCTCCATATCCATGCTCTACATCTTCTATCAGATTTTCACTGTGGCTTCCTCCATCCTGGGACCTGCATCTGTTACCCTCATGATTGCAGGTACATTTTCAAAAACTGGGTGAAAAAAACAAGGAAGGGTATTTCAGGGATTTTCAGGTATGGTGGTTCAGCTGCCCCGCTAGACATGACAGCTAAGCTAAATCCAGCTTCTGATGGGGCTTAGTTTGACCTTCCTCAAATCTGGTCCTGGAGGACAAATGTCCTGCAGAGTTTAGTTTCAAAGCAAATCAAGCACACCTGAACAAGCTAGTCAAGGTCTTCAGAGTAACTCAAACATTGCAGGTGCGTTTGAGCTAAACTTTGCAGGACAATGGCAATCCAGGGCTGGATTGAGGAACCCTGATGTCGACCATTTGGTCAACCTGTTTAGGTTTGATGTATTATCTAATATGGTTGAGACTTGCTTGAGCTGTTTAATCATCTGACCTTCTTAGGCTGGTATGATCTGTTTTTTGTTTTTGATTTCCTGCAAAGTAACTTGTTGTAGCTTAAATATGCAAAGAAGCATCATTCTATGACATTTGAGCCGCTGCTGAGTACAAATAATTTTCTCTTTTTCTATTTTAGGAGCTTTCCAATTTGTGTTTGGAATTTCTGGCACTCTTTCCATAATAATTGCGGTTATACCTCCGGTTATTTACATGCTCATATGTTTTTTGGCCAAACCCAACTTCCAAATCACAATTGCAGCCATTCTCAGTGTCATATATGCATTTCTGATGACGGCATCCTTCTTTTCCATAATTGGTAATTATTGTTAATACTCGGTTTTTCCGATTATTTTTACTCGAGTTTTATTATGGCTTTTGAATTGTGTTGAAAATGTGCTTGGTGACATTCCATTCTCATTTTAGGTGACATGATTATACAACAAACATTTATAACTCCTACTGGACTCTTCTTGGTGTCTGGTGCGATCCTGTACGTGGTGACAGCCATCCTTCACCCTCAAGAGTGCACTTTAATCATCTACGGTCTGATGTACTTCATCTGCATTCCCAGTGGTTATCTCCTCCTCACCATATACTCCCTAGTCAACATGCACATTGTATCTTGGGGCACTCGAGAAACCAACAAGGGCAAGGAGCAGAAAAAGCAAGTAGGTGTCGTGTGCAATCGTGACTGCAAAATGTGCTGTTGGGACGTGAAAATCCAAGTCACTCAAGAGACAGAAAATCTACTGCTTCAACAAATGCAACAAGCCGTCAATCCAAACACACAAGCTGTCAAAACCGAGCCTGACGAGCCTCTGGCTCAAAACACCCATGAAGAACACCGCCATTTAGACAAGAACAAACACATCCTGGACAACATCCAAGAGATGAACCATAAGAAGGACGAATCCAAAGAGAACCTCAACAAGGACAACAAGGAAAAAGACACTGACTCTGAGAGAAGGTATGGCATATGAAAATATGTTTGGATCACAATTTATTTATTTACAAATGGTCAAATGTTCTTACAGTGGGAGTTCCAAAAGCTTGGAGAAGAAAGTGGACCAATTTAATGATGACACAGATTATGATGATGATGACGATGACGACGACGATGATGATTATGATTATGACTACAATAATTTGGAGCCGAAGGAAGTCGTGCCTGAGAGTGGTAAGAGATGCCATCTCATCACAAACCAGAGGTTTTTGCTCTTTTTCTAGAACACGTGGTCATCTTGTTAGTAACAGGTGTGCTAGATTAGCGGTGGATTGAGAAACTCTACTTCGAAACTCCTCTCATCTAGTTAGTCTGTGTATTGAATTATTATATTAAAAAAAAAATACTCTTATTCTAACGTACAGAGTGGGTAGAGCCTGTGAAGAAAGAGTTCCTGAAGAAACTGACCTATGCAAATCTGAAGAGAAACCTTCAGGAGCAGATCAGATACACACTGAGGAACAAGAACCAGGAGGATCTCTGTGAGGAACTAGTGCTGATTCTCACGGACACCCTGAACGACGAGCTAAGGGATAAAGTGGGTCCTGAGGATGTGTTGACCGAGACTCAACTGGAAGAACTGCAATACGCTCTGAATGAAGCTGCCAGACGCATTGTGAAGTCCAACCGCATCGAGAACGGAGCGCAGAGACTGGAGCGTCGCGTCAAGAGGGGGATTGAGAGAACGCTTGTGGCTCCACAGGTTGAGAAACTATCTGAGGTGAGGTTTTGGGAATGGTTCAAGATTTAAGGTGTTTAACCAGCCAGAGCAAACTTTTCAGGAATGTTATCTTTGACAAGCTGTTCTAAACTCCTGATTTTGTTTGAAATTACATGTCATGTAAGTTGTGAGTAAAAGGCGCTGACAGATCGACTGCCCCCACACTCTCTTCTGATTGGCTGTGATATATATATCTCATATTTATGTTGAATCTTTTGTAGACAAACTGGAATGTTATTGCAACTCGTTATTGTAAGGTTAGGACCTGTGACAACAATCTTAACAAGCAGTAATGGCTTAGGAATAGGCTTTGAATCTTTAGGGTTGTGATTGGCTGTGACTGGTTAAAAGAATACTGTTCTAAGACAGTGGTTCTCAAACTGGAGGTCGCGGGATGATTTCAAGGGGTCGCGAGTTGGTCTGAAAAAATTCTGTATCTTCTGATTACAAAAATATTTTTCAATACTAAAAAGTTAAGATTACAAAAAAAAAAAAATTGATTTCTAAAGACAGAATTGATTAGAAGGGTTTTTATTTTTTTATTTTAAAAAATTTAAATAATATTTTGTGACTCTAAGATATGACGTCACCGTGCCGCGACTGATCACTAGTTATCGATACTGCACGTGGAAACTGCAACTGCAAGAATGGATAATTTGTAATTCGCAAGGCTAAAAATGTTGAGGAAATTGTGGACAGTCTGCCTGAATCATCTGGGGCATAATCTTCGTACGTCGCTTACTACATTCAAGATCAGTTGACACATCCGGGATGAGATAATCGCGCTAACTATGAGCTGGATGATTCGGTTCTTTAAACGCACCTGTTGTTGACGATTAGTATAGCTGGATTGAGTTATCTGAGATCATTGCGCGTTCATGTGCTGGCTTAAAAGGGGATATGTATCGATAGTAGAAACACTGATCAGCAACATTTTGATTGGTCAGTGAGCATGCTGAAAGAGCGCGCACAGTATTTCTCTGCGCGCACGTCGCTGAATTTCAGTGTTTAATTAAAACACAAGGAAACACTTTAAAGCTGCAAAAGCCAGGAGAGAGGACTGGAAAAAAGTTGCCGTTAATTTGTCTCACAAATTAAATTTGTGAGAAGCCTAGTGATCGTGTGTGTAATTATATTGACTCATATTAATTGTA
Organism: Rhodeus uyekii; assembly: GCA_037043235.1. Lineage (NCBI taxonomy): Eukaryota > Metazoa > Chordata > Actinopteri > Cypriniformes > Acheilognathidae > Rhodeus > Rhodeus uyekii. The sequence continues at coordinate 1,336,553 of JAWRVZ010000172.1, read as the reverse complement.
CTGTATTTCATAATCATCTTTTATATTAGAGCAACCACAGGACCCACTAGAACTTGGGAACAAGTAAAAGTAAAATGCAAAAATATTCTGCAAAATAGTATCTTTACTACTTGCGCTGTGCTGCAAAAAAAAAGAGTCAATTAATGAAATAGAATTGCAAAAACTAATAAAGCAAAAAGTCAGACTTGAGATTGAATTGCTTCAAGAGGAACTTCAAAGTTAATAAAATACACGAATAAACACACTGTACTATTGAGGACCTTGCATGATTTATTTATTTCATTCCACAGGCAAGAGATGATCAGCTGGATTTTTTAAAATAAATAAAATAAACTGTAAACTAACTGTGTGCAAAGTTCCCTTTTTACAAAAATGACTGCTTGAGTGCTGGTAACTTTGCGAATGGCACGACAGACAGCACTTTCACAATGTTCTCCGTATACCAACAGTGTAAATGAACGTGCCGCTCGCAAAGTAGCGCAAGGCAATACACACAGTTTGAGCTGTAGTTAACGCCCGACTACGACTAATTGTATCTAAATTAACTAGATACATTATACCCTCACGTGAAAAACGAAATATAATATATATATATATATATATATATATATATATATATATATATATATATATATTATAATTATTATAATTATATTAAATATATTATATTGCACCTTCAGCAACAGGTTTCTCTCGTAAAAACGGACAGGACATGTTGCGACAAACTTCCCATTTCACCTCCGCTTGCGTGATCTAATCCTGCTAACTTGAAGTAAGCCTGCTCCAAGCAGGTTCACTTCAGCGGACCTGTTACTATGACAACAAGTCCCGGATGAGCGTCGAAGAACCAAACAATCCAAGATCATGCGAAATCGTCAACAATCTAATCCAGCTAAGTGAGTTAGCGAGGTACGAAGAATATGCCCCTGAACCGTGTACCTCTACAAAACACAAGAGCAAGACCCCTTCTGACTAATGTTACATTCAATGCAAGATTGTTCTGTTTTTATTGCGCTTCTGACCAATGTTACATGTTATCAGGCCACAGATTACGCTTTTGTGCACCGAAAAACAAGTGCACCCATCCCACTGAAAGGTAAGCGTAAATACAGTAAATATTATGGAAGTTTGTTTCCGCTATGTAAGAAAATATTTGAAAAGATAATGCCGATTTTTTTTTAATCTAAAAATTGCGATTTTACATCTCGCAATTCGGACTTGTTTTCTCATTGTGAAATTGTAATATAAATTTACAGTGCGAGTTATAAAGTTATAAATGATATAAAGTCGCAATTACCTTTTGTATTTTTTTTTATTATGTGCTGGAAACCATCTTCCAAAGGAAGTGGATGTGGATTTAAAACAACTTTTTTTTGTTTATTGTTTGTGAATTCTGTGGTAGTGGGTCGCGAGTTCTCGTCGATGTTAGTTTAGGGGTCGCTGGCTAAAAAGTTTGAGAACCACTGTTCTAAGACATCCTAACAAAGGATGTAGATCCAGGAACATGTGCTAAATGGGTAAATCATTAAGTGAGACGCTTCAGCAGTTAGTATATTAAAACAGATATGAACTGTGGTTCCATATAAAAGCCGATCTTTTAATTTAGCCAAATGCTGAACTGCTGATAAACGTTTTCACTGCATTTGGCTAAAACAGATCAGCTTTTATATGGAGCCACAGTTTATATCTGTGTTAATATATTAGTTATTATTGATAATGAATTTATTTGTGCTATGAAGAAAATTAAAAAAAATTCTATCTTACCAGGATGAAAATGATTTCTGGAATAAACTGATAGAGCGTTATCTCAAGCCCATTGAAGATGACAAAGCTCATCTCGAGGAAGTGACACGTGAACTAAAGTCTCTACGAAACAAGGTAAGGTTAGCAAATGAATAGTTCCTCTTTTCTGGCCCGTAATTTCATATTCTATATGTGAACTATTCTGTCTTTTCTTCTTTCTTTTTTGTGCAGGCAGTGTTTTTGTACTTCATAATTAACATCCTATGGGTTGTAGCGACGTTCATCCTTCAGGCCATTGGTGGTGATATTCTGAGCATCGAGATTCCAAAATACTATCCAAACAACACCTTGGCCGATGAGCCCATGAAGGTGGAGCCTTTGAGTTTGATGTTTCTGCTGTCTTTTGCCCTTTTGCTCATCGTTCAGTTCTTGGCGATGCTCTACCACAGGTACAACACTCACATACTGTCACACTGGCACCTGAACAATCAGTCCCATATACGCAGCTTGATTATTTGAGACGTGACGCTCTGTTGTCTCCCATTACAGAGTTTACACCCTCATCCATGTGGTATCATACAGAGGTACAGAAAAAAACTACAAAGAAAAGGATGAAGTGAGTAAACACTCCAGTACTGCCGTTCAGCTAAGCAGCTGACCATATTTTTATATGGATTCAAACTGATATAAGTACACTTTTTATAATGATTTTGTTCTTCGCAGGAGGATGAAGATGATGGATTGATCCTTGGGAATCCTATTCAGAGTAGTCTTGTAATCACCAGTGATGACTTGTGAAACAATGATTCTTTCATTCTTATTAAGCAAAGAAGTGAATGAATGGCTTCTCATGCATGAAAAAGGAAACAATGAAGCCAGATTAACAACAAAAATGCCCGAAACTGGAGCTTGGATTTGTTTACTGTAGATATTTGCACTGAATTTTCTATGTATGCTTGAATGTTTTACTTTTGATCATTTAAATAGTTTATATCTGTGTGAATATATTAGTTTTATCAAATATTAAATGTTCTGTAACAAGTTGGTCCCGTCTATTTACTGGAAAACACATTTCATAACAAAATTATCTTTTCATTGTAAGGCAATGCAAAAGGTTTATGACGATCAATATCAACCCAGGCTTCAGTTGTACCTAACTTGTCATGAACCTGTAGTAAGTTGAGCCACAGTTTTTAAGGAATCGTTTAATAAAAATTCTGTCATTACTCATATTTTGCTCCAAACTTCTATGCGTTTCTTCTATAGAACACATTTTTTAAAGAATAGCCTTTTTTCCACATGAAGTGAATTATGTCCAATGTGACCATAAAATGTCATAACCTGTACGTTACAGAAGATAAGCCTCGTGTTGTTCTTTAATAACTTTGTTTGAAGAACAGGATGACATTGAAGTTTTTATTCTTGAAGGTTAATAGGATAGATGTCAATATAACATTTGAATTATTAGAATACAATAATACCTCGGTTTATGAGCGACTTGGTATACGAGCGAATCGGTGTACGAGCATTGTACCTGTGTACGAGAAAAAATGTCCCTCACCCACGCGCATTTTTATGTGGAAAAGTCCTAACGCTCAGCATTGTCGCGCACATTTTTACTGGAAATATCCTAAACACAGCCTCTCATAACACAGTCATAATAATAATAATCAGTTACATTTATATAGTGCTTTTCCAGAGCTCAAAGCACTTGGGAGGGGGGATCTCCTCAACCACCAGTGTGCAGCATCCACCTGGATGATGCGACGGCAACCTGTGCCAGAACGCTCACCACACACCAGCTAAGCAGAGGAGACAGAGCAATGAAGCCAATTAGTGTAAGGGGGTGATTAGGAGGCCGTGATGGACAAAGGCCAATGGGCAGATTTGGCCAGGGATGCCGAGGTTACACCCTACTCTTGCGAAGGACATCCTGGGATTTTTAATGACCACAGAGAGTCAAGACCTCGGTTTAACGTCTCATCCGAAGGACGGTGCTTGTTGCAGTACAGTGTCCCCGTCACTATACTGGGGCGTTAGGACCCACACAGACCGCAGGGTGAGCACCCCCTGCTGGCCTCCTAACACCACTTCCAGCAGCAACCTAGTCAATCCCAGGAGGTTTCCCATCCAGGTACTAACCAGGCTCAAGCCTGCTTAGCTTTAGTGGGCAACCAGTCTTAGGCTACAGGGTTATATGGCTGCTGGCATCATGCGGTTCCAACCCCTTTATCACCCCTTAACTCATTCATTCTCTCAGCTTCGCTTGGTTCGGTTTTACCTCCTGTTGTTAACATTAATTGTGATCGCTTTTGTTCACATAGTGAAATATACATGTACAGTACCTCTAAGCAGTAACTGTTACGGTTCATGAATTCATTGTTTCCTAGTTCTGCCTGTGTGTGTGTGGTCACTGAGCACTAACACACCTGATTCTCATATCATCTGCCTATCTCCCTGCTTTCATTCGCGGCTCCCGTGAGTTTGTTCGTTTGTGGCTCCCGGTCTCCCATGTTCCACGACTTTCACTATGGATTATCACTTCATTTGTTTTCTGCACTATTATAATAGATTCACTCATTTGCACTTGAATCCTTTGCTTTCCCCGCTCCTCCCTTCTCTCCTCCGCACGCTGCTCAAAGCTGAAGTGCATTACAGTAAATTATTTTAATACAGTCAAGTATTTGAGTTTAATTGTCAATTATTAATTAGTATTTATATGAGATAATAATAATAATAATAATAATACATTTTATTTATAGTGCGCCTTTCTTAAACCCAAAGCGCAATTACAATACAAAACAACAAGAAAATAATAACAAATAAAGTAAAAATACACATGTAAATACAAGTTTAAAAAAAAGTAAATACTCAGGTTATACATTAAAAACTTGACTAAAAAGATGTTTTGAAACACTGCTTTAAACAATCCAGAGAGTTTGTATTTCTGACAGGGGCAGGTAGTGAATTCCACAACTTTGGTGCGTTGTAGGAAAAGGCCCTCCCTCCCATAGATTTTAATTTACAGCGAGGCTGATACAGAGTGAGAGAGCCAGCGGAGCGGAGGGAACGAGAAGGAACAGATGGAATAATCAAGTCACAGATGTAAGCAGGAGCCAACCCATGCACTGCCTTGTAAGTCAGAATCAGAATTTTAAAATCAATACGCGACTGAACTGGTAGCCAGTGGAGTTGCTGGAGCACAGGGGTGATACGATGACGTGATGAAGTGTGTGTTAAAACACGTGCAGCAGAGTTTTGAATGTATTGCAATCTCTTAATACAGCTTGTTGGAGATCTTAATGGTTATCATTTTAACTGCAATTAACAAGGGTAAAACCAAAAAAAAATTATTTAAAATGGGCATTTGTGGTTGTGTGGAACGAATAAATTGATTTTGAGTGCATGCCTATGGGGACATTTGTTTTGGTGTACAAGCATTTTGGTTTACGAGCTCAGTCAAGTAAGAATTAAACTCGTAAACCGAGGTATTACTGTATTTGTCTAAGCAGATAGAATATGGATTGATGGATATAGATAGCAGAGACAGACAGATGGATAGATAAAATGATAGACAGACAGATAGATGGATGAACAGAGAGAAAAAGAGAGATAAAACTAAAGATAGACAGAAAATGATGGATGATAGAAAAAAAACAGCAAAAGCATTATCAGAATGTTTTTTATTTTTTCCATATTTGTTTTTTAACAGCAACTGATTGCATTATATATGGAAATAAATTAATCGAATATTTCTACATTACATTTAAATCTATAACCTTCAAGACAGTGTTGTAAGGATTAAAGGTCATATGTAACAGAGAGAAAATAGCATAAAAACAATCATTCATGATTATTTATTGTTTTATAACAGATGAGATATTGTAATAAAGATTCGTTGATCTGCTGAACGGGACGCTTCTGCATATAAACCTCGATCATTTGGCCATCTTCTTCTCCATGCTGAGGAAGAGGAACAGACAATGCATGACTGAATGAACCAGAATAACCTGAACATCACACGCAGGCCGATTACATATTTACAGTAAACCTCAGATGATAATAACAAATCACATGTACTTGTATTTGATGAGTCTGCTGCCCTGGATGATCTGAGCAGTCTCATTGGTTAAGTGGCAAGCGAACAGCAGCCAGTTTCTGGGCTGGACCTTATAGGCGAAACGCATGAACAGCAGCGAGTAGCAGGTGAGAGCTAGAGAGACGAGAGAGTTCACCTTTGACTTCACAGACTTTTGCACTGTTGCACGAGCTGCTGTCATGTCACTTACCGAAGGTCATTCTGCCGCTGATGATCTCTGGACTCTTCTTCATGTCGCTGATGGCAGCGATGGGCAAACCCCAGTTTGCCACCGGACCCCAGAAATGCTGAAAGAACACGACAGCTAGAACCAGCTCGGATCGGGATATGAGGAGGACAGGATTGTGATGTGGGGAACTTACCGTGCTGAAGTGAAGATCCCACAGGAAGAGCAGGTCCCATTGAGAATAACAAGTTAAAACAAGACTCTCTTAATCAATAGCAATAAACATTTCATCTAAGATCATCAATAAACAATTTCAAGAGTCTAGTTGTTCAAAATAATCACAAAGCCTAAAAACTGCCTTTACACATCACCGTTTTAAACTAAAAACAAAGTTAAAACATTTTAGCCATTCATTTACTCGACAACGCCTGTATGTGGAACAATATGTTCAACAATGTGCTCAATTTGTAACGTCAGCTTTTTTATTTAGACATACGGCTTTGATTTTCTGGAGAGAAAAAAAATATTATTTTGTACAAAACAAAACTGTTTACTTCAGCTCATTTGTCTGACTGAAAAAGTGTCTTCACTTCTGTTTAGTGTCGAGAGCAATCTTTCCAAAAGCATGTTCGTATATATGAGCATGAGGCGAAGTTAACAGCTCAGTTTTATTACGTCGTAACATCAGGAGTCAAACCTCTGAAAACCAGAATACATGACCGGGCATGACCCTGCGCAATCAGACCTCTGACCCCGTTTCCATGGCGCCGCCTACCAGCGCGCAGCGGAACTGCAGCTCGTGCCCTTCACGCACTAAACAGCCGTTTTCTGCGCGTTATGAGCAGAACTATGTAATGATAGTGCGGTTACGTTTTACCTAACATCCCTCAAACATCCTCGGCGCTAACGAGACACACAGCGACTGACCTCATGAGATACTCCCTGAACTCTTTGCTGCGGAGATGATCCACGGCTTTGCGCGCCAGAGTTGCAGCCATCGTGAGCGAGTGAATAAACAGATGAACAGACTTGAGCTCTAGAGAGAGAGGGAGACACACAACAGAGGATCTCAAACAGAGGACAGGGTCACGCATGCGCAGTGCCAATCTCAAACAGAGGACAGGGTCACGCATGCGCAGTGCCACTACAGTACGTCACTTCTGGCGTCCGTGTTCACGCCTGTCAAAGTTAAAGTCGCTAAAACAACAAATGTAACGATTAATGCCAGACACGTTCCTTAATTATATTTTCTTTATTAAAAGCAACTGAATACTTAGAATACTTTATATAAATAGATATATTATAATTGTTTTTTTTTAAGACTTTGACCATGTAAGTTAAGAAAAAACACTCTGGTTAAACTCTGTGTTTTTATTTTCTCTCAAGTAACTTTTGTTTTGTCAGTTATTTATTGTTTGTGATTATACAAACAATAAACCGCCCTAGTAGCGGTTGAGGAGATTCCCCCCGTACATGTAAGCGCTTTGAGAGACTTTGATAAAGCGCTATATAAATGTAATGAATTATTATTATTATTATTATTATTATTATTATTATTATTATACACACACACACACACACACACCCGAAGTTAAGCAGCGCAGTGATTGGTCGCCGGGAAGCACGTGATCAGATCGTGACGCAGGCGGAAGTGAAGATGGCGCTGGACGGCTCGTCCACGTCTGTTATGGCTCATAGTAAGCCATATCACAGTCATGTTTCCGATTACTACAGCAGAAAAATTAGCAACAAACCCGATGTCGTGCCGTCTGGAGTCACTGAGAGGAAGGTGTCGCCGTCGGATAAGCCTGATATGGTGGTGCTGGACGTGATCAGCATGCAGGACTCGGGTGAGTTCCTCCTCTCCTCTGACTTTCTGACACACATCAGATCTGACTCTGATTCTCATCTTCAGATGCTGCAGTGAACAGGAAGAAGCACGAGACTGACACATATGTGCTGGTGAGACTTTGCGCTTATAAATCAACTCAGTCCACAGATTTATGTGTGAAACATGATCATCTGTCTATCTATCTATCTTTCGATCTGTCTTTGTCTATATATCGGTCTGTCTACATCTGTCCATCCGTTAAAGTGATTAAATTATTTCAAACTATTTCCTTCCTAAGTCCTTCAAACTTATAGTTGTTATAACTACTTCAGACTTTCTGGCTAGTGTTTTTTTTTTCTCAAGCCAACTGAAAGTTTGTCTAAAAACAAATTTAATTCATTTATTGTAACTTTTGGCTGTGTTAAAGGGAAAATATCATAAAATCTGGCCTAGTTCTTTGTTTTGAAAAACTTTTCAAAGGTTTCATTGCGCTCAGCAAGGCTGTGTTTATTTGATCAGAAATAGAGTAAAACAGTGAAATATTAGTATAATGTAAAGCATCTGATTTATATAGAATAAAATGTAATTTATTCCTGTGGCAAAAGCTGCATTTTCATGTCTCATGATCCTTCAGAAATCATTATAATATGAGGATTTGATACTCAAAAAACATATATAATTATAATTGGTATTGAAAACAGTTTCATGTTTTTGTGGAAACTGATGCATTTTATTTTTCAGGATTATCTTATGAATAGAAAGCATTTATTTGAAATCTTAGAATCTTTTGTAGCAATTTAAATGTCACTTGTGTTCAATTTAATATGTTCTTTAATTACGGTAATTATTAATGTCTTTAATAAAATAAAAAAAATTACATCCTGACCCCAAACTTTAGCATGGTAGCGGATCATGTCTTGCATTATTTGTGTTATTCAGTTTTGTCGCTTGCAAAGCTTCATGGGAGTGCGCTGAATGCCGTTTCCATGGGAACATGTTGGAAGTGTAGTTTGCTGTGCTCTGATCTGATCTCTGCCCATCACTGCAGGGCACGATTCATCCCTTCCGCAGAACCCACCGCTCCGTCCTGGGAAAGTTTACCCAGGAGTTCAGTCTGGTGACGTCTGACCGACGGGTGAGTCCAGCGATGCTCAATTCAAGCTCAGTCAGCTTTATTTCTACAGAGCCTCTTACAGAACACATTGTTTCAGACCGATTCAGTGATGCAAACTTCATCAAACATGAGACAAATTCAAATTCTATTCTAAAGCAGCTCTAAAAGGACAATAGTTTAATTATTCAAATCAGTTTATATAGAATCAGATTTAAATCAGATTTATATAACTATCAATGTTTAGAAAATTCATCAAATTAACAATTATATCATAAAGTTGTTTCAGTTATAAGCAGCTCTTCAGAAGATACCGCTTTATTCATTATTCAGCTCAGCTGTGTTAGTCAATCCAGTCAAATCAGTAATATTACTGATTACTTGAAAACAACAAAGCCATGATTTAGAAATAAAAACAGAAGGAAAAACGAGATATGATAAAAGATTTAGTCTTGAAGATGTAAACTCAACATTACTTTGCATTTCTTTCATGCAAATGTAGTTGAAAGTTTTGTCAAGCATTTCTTGAAATCCGAGGCACTGGGAAGCACAAGTGTGGTGTTTTTCTGACTGCAGGGGTCAGTGTTTTACATGAGTGTCTCTCACACACACTCACTTACTCTTTCACGCACTCGCACCCACTCTTTCTCTCACACATACACACTCACTCTTTCTCTCACACACACGCACAACCACTCTTTCTCACACACACACGCACATACACTCTCTCTCTCTCTCTCTCTCTCTCTCTCTCTCACACACACACACTCACAGTATTGTATCGGAGTGTGTCATGAATGATTTCTCTGTGGTTTATGATGTCTGTGTGTTTCAGTCCTGGAGGATCCTCCTGTTTGGCGTGTTGAACCTCACGTGCACAGCTTGTCTGCTGATGTGGTGCAGTTCCACCAACAGTATGGGTGAGCGATCACGGCACACACCTCAAAACACCGTCAAACCATGGAGAACTTATTGTATGGTGCAGAATCAGATGTGTGTGAATATTACAGACTGTGTAAATCTGATGTCTGTCTCGGCTCTTCTGCACAAATGTGAGATGCTCATCTGTGTTCACTGTATGAACACATGAACTTCATCTCCACAGCTGCTCTGAGTCCAAGCAGAATTTCCCCTCAAAAAAACATCGGCAGACACACACAAACTCACAGCTCTTCACCGCAACCCGCCAACATAAAAGTTGAAGAAATTATCACAGAATTAAATTACTATTGTATAGTGTGATTCTCTAATCAAAGTAGTAATATAAGGAATATCGAATAATTTTTTCCATGTTTTGAATTAAACCGTAAACCTCTGGTTTGTGTGTGTGTAGTATCACTCAGAACTACAGTGTCTTGAGTAGGAGAAACGTGATGCTCTCCAGTATTGAGCTCCTAGTAACAGTGATCTTAACATCGATGTCCACTGCATGTAAGAAGCACCTCTAGCTCTCCTTTGTCTCACAGACACAGACGTGATACCCTTATGATGTGCCTCAGAATGAGTTCTGGGCTTCTGTGAGAAAGAAACACAATAACAATATATAATTTAGTGAATCTTGAGCAGCGGTTTTCACCCTTAAATCTTAAAGCAAAATATCAAGCAAGAACTGCTCAGATGTAGCATAAACGAATGTCATGATTTTGGTGATTCATTCATTTTATGTGGTGGAGAGTTGAGGCGTGCGTGTGTGTGTGTGTGTGGGTTTCTCCTGCAGAAACTGCAGTGCTGTCTTTTGAGTCAAATCACAGGACGAACAGGTCATGACATTCTGATTACAGCTAAAAGCTCCTATATATAATTTTGTATAAAAATGAGCTCAAAACCACCATATGAATTTGATAACGTTCTCGTACTCTCTGCATCTGAATCTCAGATGAATGAGATCTGATCTGATGGACGTTCATTACACTCAAGCGTATATCAGATATTATACAATCAGCTCCAGTGTAATGTGATATGATGGTTTATGCCCATCAGCTCCAAATAAATAAGCATCATTCATTTCTTTGAATAACTGCGCTTAGTTTGTAAATAAAGATGTGCAATGTTCAAATTCTGCCCTGCGCAGTAAGGCAGTCATTATTTCCCAGTTATGGCCAGTAACTTATAATTAGCTGACCGTAAATTCTACACAAAATAAATGGGGGAGGGGACAAAAATTAATTGTTTTAAATGCCACATGTGAATTTTATCATCACTTTTCTTTTTAAGTTCCATATTAAAACTGGCTGTCTACAGCTGACTAATATTCTATCAAACACTTTTTGCTGTTCTTCACTCTTTCAGATGAGTTGTTGTGCGTTCAGCAGTGATTCCCTGGGCAACGAACCTGTGACCTTTTCAGCGTTAACTGGCGTAAAATCCCTTCATGCATTGCTCTGTGGTTCCCGTAGCCCGTGATATGAATCTGCTGTGGTTTGTTCTGTAGATGGCTGTTGTGTAATGGTAACTTTTGCTGGCCGGGATGTTTTTATTGGACCGCTCCGACGTTATTTTATGGCAGGAGCAGCAGTCTTTGGGTCGCTTCTCCATTTACTCCTCTGCATCACCACTTCCTCCCACCGGTTTCCGTTTCCCCGCCAGGTGTTAGTTTGTAGTTTGTCAATAAAGCTTTTAGTTTACATCTGGAGCTATCTATTGTTATTTTAATGTGCCGCGTTGACAGACACCCGAGCCGAGTCGCTCGATACGTGTTCCTGAACTCGATGACAGCTGAGCGCTGCAGTTTTCAAATCTTCTTTACCGAAAGTACCAGCTAGCAGAGAAAGCCGATACTCACCCGGGGCCGCCTCGACGACGGCCATGCTCGCAGGGTCCTGAGCGTTTCGCTTATGTTTCGCATCGCCGGCCGGCACTGAGTGCTTCTAATGGCGCTGAGTTCCCATGAGGCCTGCAGTGAGACGACTGAAGGTCAGGGTTCGAGGGCGATCAGATGTGTTTTGATGCTCTGGCCTGTAGATGTTATTAAATATTCAGCTAAAGATCCTGGCTTGGTTTACCGCTGCGTCTTCATCTCCTCTTCTTCTTCATTGATTAGTTCTGTAAACATACACAAGTCACCTTAATCTGCACTGAATTCTACAAGGATGCGTGTCTTCTGTGCCGCCGCTCCGGGACTTATTCATGCCATTACGCCATACTTTCTGTCCAGTCACAGATTTCTTTCTTCCATGTAGGATTTCAGGTCAGTCTCTTGTTCCTCACAGAGGACCACATGGATCGGTGGCAGAACAGTGTTGTGTACATGAATCGAGTGTTTGGGTGATGTTTAAGCACAGATTTAAAGCAGGAGTGTTTGAGAAAGGGCTTGTTGCGACGTTACATATATCATAATGTGCCGTGAATAACCGATCTTCCTGCACATATGCTTATTTTGGCAGTTTTTTTTCCTTTATTGAATTTAGTTTGAGCATTAATAATACCTCTTGTTCCCTTTCGAGAGCGGGAACGAGACGTTGCAATGGAATTTGCATTTGGGAACCCTCCCCTTCACGTAATGTCTATACCACTGTTTCTCAACCAGGGGGTCGCGACCCCCTAGTGGGTCGCGGAACATTACAGAGGGGGTCGCGAGAGTTTTACTGTGTTCCAGGGGAGTAGCCAGATTTTTTTTTTGAAGGGGCCCATCTTAAAATGAGGGGCAAAACTGGGCAAGATTGTTGACAGGGGTGGTGGGCGAGCATAACATAGTCGGCAGGATTCGAACCTGTGCTGGGAAACCCCAATGGATTTCTAGTCTAGCGCCTTAACCACTCTGCCAGAACTAGTTATGATGCAACGCGCAGCGCGCCAATCTTGACTTTGGGGGTGCGTTGCGATCGTTTTGTGCAGAGGGCGATATGTGCTTTTAATTCCGTTTTCACAGTTGCGATTTTAAACAATTGAAAATCTGAGGGGGCCGAACATGTAAATGAGGGGGCCCAGGCCCACCCATTCAAGCTGATTTTAATGTTCATATATCGCGTCTATTTTCGAAATTTCCGGAAAATCAGCGATATATTTCTTTTATAATACATACGTAATGAAAAAAGTCCGCGAAGTCGTGAATCCGCGATGGTCGAACCGCGAAGTAGCGAGGGCTCACTGTATATTAATATGGATTTACTACGTCGGACGAAAAACCACAATGCGTTGAGTGTGGTGAGGTCTTAGCAAAGGAGTCCATGAAGCCATCAAAACGTCACCTTCAGACTAAACACCCAACATGTGTCGGTAAACCTGTGGATTACTTTGTGCGAAAGCGCGATGTACTTAAAAGACAGCAAAGCAGTATTGTGTCGCTCACGACAGCTTCGAACGCGCAAGTCGTGCAACAAAGTTTCTTCTGCCATTTAGCACTACCTATCTTTGCGAGTCGGGATTTTCGACGGTGACTGCAACGAAAACAAAAGGCAGGAATAGACTGACAACTTCTAGTTTGAGTGCGACACTACGAGTGGCCCTTTCCCCAATTCCACCGCGTCTGGATATCATCGTTTCAGAGCGGCAGTCTCAAATGTCACATTAACGTGTGTGAACGTGAGTGAAAATAAATAAATCAGTTCGTTTCATAGTCTGCCTAATTTTTGAAAAAGTGTTTTGTGAATTTAATTATGAGCACACACAGTATAGGTCTAACAAATTATTTCATTATTTTTCATTACTTATTATTTACTATTTTTATTTATTTATTTCTAGCCTTAGTGGGTCGTAGGACTGTCATACAAAAAAAAAGTGGGTCGCAATAGGCAAAAGGTTGAGAAACCCTGGTCTATACTATAATATAAAATATTCTATTACGTGAAGGGGAGGAGTTCCCAAATGCAAATTCCATTGCAACGTCTCGTTTCCGTCTCTTAGGGAACGGAGGTTACGATAGTAACCGGAGACATTTTCCTGGCTGGCTGGACTGTAAATAGTGACGATGAGATGCTCCACGTTCTGATTTCCTCAAAGTGACGGTTAAATATCACAGTTTGGCCAAAGACTTTAAGGACAAAGTGATCAAGGACAGTACACTGATATTCTGATTGGGAGAAAGTGCAACATGCAATATGGCTGAATAATTCCTACCTTCTAAGCATTTTCCTGTATTTTCGATTCAATGTAGAGGATTTGCTTTGGCTCTTCTTTTATAGTTCCCCTGTAGTCAATTTATTTTATCCCTTAAAACTCAACTCCTCTTTAATCACCAAAATAATAGTTTTTCATACCGTAGTATGGTTTCAATGCAACTCTACATCCTTGCATTATTTAGTATATGCAATCCAAAAACATGCGGCTGTTCTGAACACCATATCTGTCTTCTGTTTCAGCCTTAACCGCATACACATACCTCACCATCTTCGATCTCTTTAGGTAAGTGTCATTTGTCATATTTAGACTATATTAATAAGCTTGTTCTGATGTATTTCTGATGTTAATAGTGTTGTGAGGTGGACCAGTGCTGAGAACACGCAACACTCAAGACTATTGATTTACCTGTTGCACTAGTCTGACGCTCAAGCCAAACACATCTTGTTTAGACTTGTGATTTGAGAAATTTACCAGCAAGAACTGTCTCTAGCATATGGAGGCTGTAGAGCCCACAGCGTAAGATTGTGTGACATGAATATGAAGAAACCTTCAGACCTCAAATACCCCTAGTTTTTTTTTACTTTACATTTATGCATTTGGAAGATGATTTTATCCAAATCAACTTGCATTGCATTCAAGAAATGAAATTCTTGCTTTCCCTGGGAATCGAACCCATGACCTTGGCGTTGTAAGTGTCACACTCTACTGATTGAGCCACAGGTTTTTGAAATCAGCCATGGTTTCTTACTTTGGTCATGAACTTGTCATTTTCATTGTGAAATGCAGCAGGATTTTAATGTCTGTTGTCTCTCGCTCTCAGTTTAATCACCTGTTTGCTGAGTTTCTGGGTGACCATGAAAAAGCCCAGTCAAGTGTACTCGTTTGGGTAAGGACCGCTTTATACTTCCATTGTCAGTGTGCTTGTTTTCTCTCTCCATTGAAGCTTCTCATTGTATGACTCACAATCAAGTAACAAATAACATCACGGCAAATAATATTTAATCTGTTCAGTTTTATGCATTGAGTTGGCGGATTGTTTTACTGTAGCATTACATCTAAAGTACGTGTCATTTTGATGTCAGTGTAAACGGAGGGTTCAGGTCGGCATACATTAGGTTTATATAACAGCCGCAATTGAATAATCAAATGTACACTTCTTCATTCATTACGTCACCTGCTGG
The DNA here is from genome assembly GCA_037043235.1 of Rhodeus uyekii. Lineage (NCBI taxonomy): Eukaryota > Metazoa > Chordata > Actinopteri > Cypriniformes > Acheilognathidae > Rhodeus > Rhodeus uyekii. The sequence continues at coordinate 1,321,364 of JAWRVZ010000172.1, read as the reverse complement.
AGTTTTGGTTCCTTGCCGCTGCCGCCTATGGCTTGCTCAGTTGGGGAAACTTAACAATTAAAAATTCATCAATTGTATTAATTCGCCTGCTCTTTTAAGGCTGCTGTTCAGCCAAACAAACTTTATTTATATTGTTTTCCTGTGACCACTAAAGCTGCTTTGAAACAATCTGTATTGTAAAAAGCGCTATATAAATAAAGGAGACTTGACTTAGTTTTCACTGTATGAATTAAATGTATACTGACTCTTATTAAAGCTACAAAAGATATTCAATCAAGAGCAGTGAGTGATTTTCTTTTTGGCTTTTGTTCTTTAACACTAAAAACAGACAAAGCAGGTTTCTGTCAATTTAAGAGCTGCACGGATCCAATATTTGTGTGTATTCGGCCGTCTAAGCTGCAGAAGAGAACTGAATTGGGATCACGCTTATTGCATTTAATAACACTGATGTCACACGGATGTAACAGTCATGTGTCCATTGTGCCTCGACCTAAAACTTGTTGTTTTGTATTCTTTTGGAGTATTAAAATCGTACAGTATTGCAAGCTATGCGTTTCTTGAGGTTAGGTTCTTGTGTCCAAAATGGCTTTGCTGGCAAATATAGCAAACAGCCAGTGTCTCCGCAACTATTTGGCATATTTCCGTGTTTTACAGTAGTAAATCTGCTCTTGGTCTTTGAACTGTGTGTTTTAAAGTGATCCGCAGGGCTTCTGTGAAAAGCGTAGCATCTGTTTTGTGTGTGCGCTCCAGTAACGCGCTGTGTTTGTGGTTTCAGCTTTGAGCGTTTTGAAGTGCTGGCGGTGTTCGCCTCCACTGTGCTGGTTCAGCTGGGCGCTCTCTTCATCCTGAAGGAAAGGTGAGATCCCTGCTTCTCTGCAGAACTTGATCCTGTCAATATTTCACTGCTGTGGGAATGTGGACATTTTAAAGATCACGTCCATTGAGTGAGATTAAGATAGCACTCTTCTGCTTATCTTGGTTGGGGCTTTTCTCCTCCTGTGTGTTTAGGACTAATAATTATGCAGATGTTTTTATACAAAGCAACTTAAAAAAGAGGGGGAAAAGCATTCTGTCTTATTTTCATTTCTGCATTTGACAGACTCTTTTATCCAAAGCGACTTGCATTGCATTCAAGAAACACATTGACATTCTAGTCAGTTCTTGCTTTCCCTGGGAATTAAACCCTTGACCTTGGTGTTGCAAGTACCGTACTGTACTGTTTGAGCTACAGGAAAGCTGTGAAATTGAAACCAAACTTGTTTCTCATAGGGATGTAATGTATTTTCAGCATTTACAGGGGTTAGTCTGTGATTGTATTGCTGTCTAAATCCAGAATGTCCGTGTTTTTCTTCCTCCTTCCATGTAAAATCTCCCAGCCAAATTACCTACTGTTTTATGCCAAACACCAAGGTCATGTGATCATTGAATCCACATTTGAGTTTACAAGAGGTTTTGTAAATGCTATGTCATGCTAAATATTTTGGTAACACTTAACAATAGGTTCATATCAACTAACAGTGAAAAACATTTCTGAAGTATTTTATTAATCTCATGTTCATTTTAACATTTATGAATGCATTATTAATTAAAGTTAAATCTCTCAATTGTATTTAATGGACCTGAACTGACATGACCTAACAATGTAGAGTTGCATTTTTATCAACAAACTTGTTTATATAATAAATGCTGTAACAAATGTATTGCTCATTGTTAGTTAATGTTAGGGAAATTCATTAACATGAGTGCAACCTTTTTGTTAAGTATTACCAACGTTAATGGCTTGCATAACAAATCCTTTCACTATACAAACAAGAAGCTAGATTAAATGTTTATTTTATGCAGGTAAGAAGTTGCATTTCTGCATTATAAAAAATACGTCCTTCATTTTCAGAGATAGTGGTAGACCGAAAACCAGGTGTAATAGACAATTTAACAAGAACTTTATGATTGAATTGAATTGTTTGTGTAGTTAATCTCTTTCTGTGTGTTTGCTTCTTTCTCAGTGTTGAGCGTTTTGTGGAGCAGCCTGAGGTTCACACGTGAGTATGACCATCACTGAACACAAACACACATACACATCACGGGATTTACATTTCACTGGTTTACATTTAACTGATTTTTTTAAAAACTTGATCCTCACACTAAATTAAAACAGTAATTGAGTATTTCTCGTCCCCGTTTGCTCCCCACAATGTCGGAGATGTCATCTTTTAGTTGTACACATACACAGACCTGGAGCAGAGTTATCATTTTATAACCACTTGTGTACCAACACAAAATAGATTTTAACGGTTAGAAACTTGCCATTACAGTGAATGGCAAGTCACTGTAATGGCACTAAGTAACTAACTCTTTATAAGTGCTTTTAAATTTGCTATAAAATTAGAGCTCTATTTTTATAGCGTGTAAAAACAGGACTCTTTTACTTGAAATGTGTAAAAACATCATGAATAGTTTGTAGTCTTTTGTTATATATCGTTGAAAAGGTCTCAACTAGTAGAGTACAAAAAACATATTTGTTTCAGTTTCTGACCAAACCATATTAAGTATAGTTTGTATGAAAAATTCCAACATTACATGGATGAGGCTTTTGCGTTACGTTTGTTGTATAACTTCAGCAGTAAGCCATAGTAAATCACCACAAATGTATTGTTACAGATCTTTCTCAACTGGTTACACTCACTTGTTCAAACCCACTTTTGACAAAACCAACTCTGTTTACATGTCAAGACGGTACTTTTGCACACAGATTTGTGTGTATTTGACCATTTAAGCACAGCTGGTACTCACTAACTGTTTTCGTGCGGCATTCTGTGTAATAGCCACAAACCAATGGTTGTTTGGTAGAGTTTACCAGCTGGAGTGAATTTTTTCCAGAAAAATCAAACCCCATTTGAGCCTGATTTTGTTCAATATAATGTCCCACCAGTTGGCTTAAAGAACACGTGCACATTAATGCATTTTGTACATCTTAAACAAGTGCCTGTTTACTTGTATGGAACAAGATTTGCAAATCAGTGAAACATCATTATTGAAGAAGAGCACTTTCTATAAATCTCAATAACGTGGTCTGGTTTGATCATTGAGGCACATGGAGCTGCCTGATGTCATCAGGAGGAAGGAGAAGGTTTTAAACTCCAAATCCAAGTCTAGTTGAGGAAGCCGTACATAACAGAAACCAGCCGATATCACAGTTACTAGGAGAAATGTTTGCCTATTCCTCCACATAGATGTAAGAGACTAATTGGCAGTTATATCAAAATAAAAACTGCCAACAGGACAAGTAATTTCATCCAAAGGTGCAATTCCAGCTACTTTCTCCACAAAAGACCTTAGAATTTCTGAAGATATTTTGAAAGTCCGTTTTTTTTGGTCCATTCATCATGTTTATGCCGACATAGGGTGGGAAAGGGCGGCGTTTCCCATGAGGTCTACATACTGTACTTTCACAGTTTCTCTCTCTCGTTCGCTATGTCTGGCTGTCGTGAACAGCATATCATCTGTTGCTGTGCTTGTTTCAGGGGCCGTCTGCTGGTGGGAACATTCGTGGCTCTGTTTTTCAATCTGTTGACTCTACTGTCCGTCAAGAACAAGCCCTTCGTCTTTGTGTCTGAAGGTAAGATCTTTTACACCAACAGCCTGTTTAATTTCACCCTGTTTCTGACTCCTGCTCCTGCTTTTCTGCAAATGGTTCAGATCTGCAGTGATTTATAGTGAACCAACCCTTGCACTCTTCATACATGCCAGATGTGTAGACAGCAGTTTCAATAATAACCCGTGCAACACGTCTAATGTTTTTACTCTTCTTGTGGCATAAGATCTGTGTTATATTACATTGCTTTGATAAAGCATCTGTCAGTTGATATGATGTGGCTTAGATGGACTATAATGGAATTCAACCTGCTTCCGTGTTGAAGATCACATGCGTGACGCAATCATGAAGTCATGGTGTCGTTGCAGCAGTTCTGAGCTGACGATTGAACAGTCTTGTGTTTCTCTGTTTAGCTGCAAGCACCAGCTGGCTTCAGGAGCACGTGGCCGATCTGAGCCGAAGGTAAGGCATGCGTCTCACTCCCTCACATGTGCGATACACCGTGCGAATGATGCACAGACGTGTCAATGTTTGTGTGCAGTCTGTGTGGACTCATCCCGGCGCTGAGCAGCGTTCTCCTGCCCAGAATGAACCCGTTTGTGCTGATCAACCTCGCCGGAGCCTTCGCGTTGGGCATCACGTACATGCTTATCGAAATCAGGTTAGGAGACGACACTGTCTTATTTGATGTCACGCATGCAGCCAGAAGAGCGTTTTTTACCAACGAGCATCTGTGTTGTCCCTCATGTGATCTGTTGTTGTGTAGTAACTATCATGCGATGGACACCGCGTCTGCCGTCGCCATCGCCCTCATGACCTTCGGGACCATGTACCCCATGAGCGTGTACAGTGGAAAGGTGCTGCTGCAGGTGTGTGATCGCATGATGTGTTTAACAAAACCTGTCTGATCAGCAGAGCACAGTTCAGACAGTGATGGTAATGGTTGTTCTGTCTTCTTTCAGACCACCCCGTCTCATGTCATCGGTCAGCTGGATAAACTGCTCCGAGAGGTCAGTGAAGCCTCTCACATTTATCAGTTTTACATCGTGTTCTTGTGCCTTGCGCTGCCAGCTCTCTCATTCATTTGGCAGGACAGATTCATTGTTGATGTTTTTCAGGTGTCCACGTTGGATGGAGTTCTTGAAGTCAGAAATGAACACTTCTGGACCATTGGCTTTGGCTCTTTGGTATGTGCATTTTATTTTTCTAGTGACTGAGGATTTCTAGCACGTGTGTGCTGTTAATGAATACTCTTTGTGAACTTGTCGTCTTTCCATTAGCACAGGTTGTACATTTCTTTTTGGAGCTGGTTGATTATAGGCCTCATGGATCTGAGCTTATGCTCCATCAGCGGTTATAACTTGAATAAGTTATCCATGAGGCCTATGATCAACCAGCTCCAAAAAAAAAAAAGCAATACCTGTGCTAATGGAAAGAAAACAAAATTAAAAGATCCGATATTTGGTGACATTTAGAAGCAATGGCCGGTCATTTTTGACCTGGAACGGCAAGGTCGTACAATTAATACAAGGTGGAAAAAAAGTACGAAAATAATACAACTTTTTGTGTGCCTTCAAACTGTAAAAAGTGTGCTCTCTAATCTTTATATAAATCAGTAGTTCGTCATCACTCACTTGTCCTCATATCCTTCCAAACCCACAATACTTTTTCAACTTCACAACACAAATGACGAAATTTTTAATATTCTCTTATTCATTTTTATCCGCCCATTGAACGTCTAAACAATCAAGTGTTACAAGTTCAGAGATATCGTGTTAATACTTTACATTTAAGGTTTGTTAACATCAGTTAATGTGTTAGGTAACAAACTAACAATGAGCATTATTTTTCTTAATATTTTGTTAATAATACTAAAAATATAATTTTTCATGTTGGTTGACTAATGTTAACAAATACAAATTTTGATTTTAGTAGAAATATTGTTAATTGTACCTAAGAATGTTAACAAAACTGATCTATACGAATGGAACGCAGTTACTTTATATGGTGAACCGATTTAATTCAGTCTTTTATTCACATATAAACATTCTTCAATGCACATACACTGAGCTCAGGAGGAGTGCAGATATTTGGATATTGATTATTTCACAATCACAATTTCTGCTGATGATTAATAATAATATAGTCCTATATGATTTATTTTAATGCAATGAAAATCTATATTATACTATAATGCAATCTGATAAACCTTTTTTTCATGTAAAGGAAGACCTTTGACTATCTTTGTGTACTTCATAACTGTTTCATAACTTCATAACGTTTTTAATGCTAGATTATGATTATTATGCTCCAATATTAATGTAATTTTTCAAATAGTTTCAGTTAGATAAAATAACCACGACCAGACAATTCATCATTAATTGTGATGGGCCGAATGTGAATGTTTTGATGGATTGGAAATGTGTCGGAATGAAGATTAACCATCCGTTCCGTCTTGATTTTTCTCATGGTTGAATTACTGATTATGAAGTGAAACTAGTTTAGTTGTTGTGACACTCCTTTTTCAAATGACTTCTAGGCCTGGGGACAGTTACTTCAACTGCCAAGACTAGACTTACAAGTTAGTCATCATAAGGTTTTTTTTTTTTTTGGAGGGGTGGGGGTGTTAAGTCAGTAACATTAAAAACATACGGTCTAATTTGATGGCAGAATGCAAGACTGATCCTTTAACTGACTACTAGTTTGTCATACTAGTAATCGCTATAGTCAACTGGCCTCAAATTTCAAAGCACACTCCTTTGAGACTTAGATTGTAACTCACTGTGTTTTTACACAGGCTGGTTCAGTTCACGTCCGAATCCGCAGGGATGCTGATGAACAAATGGTTCTGGCCCATGTGACCAACCGATTGAATGTGCTAGTCTCCACGCTGACTGTTCAGATCTTTAAGGACGACTGGGTCCGTCCGTCCCTGACCTCCAGCGCTCTGCCCACCGGATCGCTCAGCCTCTCGGAGTACGTGACTTCGGCTGCATTTCCTCCTGTGACGTCCAAACCGCATGACGAGCTAAACCCGGCCACATCCACGCCTGCAAAGCCCAGCAGCCCCCCGCCCGAGTTCTCCTTCAACACCCCGGGGAAACACATCCAGCCGGTGGTGTTTCAGGCGGCCCATCAGCACAGGCCTTTCAACGCACCACTTTCCTACGGGACGTCGCCCTACTCTGGCATGCTGAGCCAGGGCTTCCAGGGGCCCGGGATGAGGCTGGGCTTCGGGGCTGGAACGCGGATGCCATCTGTTCAAGGATACAGGACTCTGAATACAGCGCCGCACAGATACGGAAGCAGTCTGCCTGCAACACAAACTGACCAACAGAGACTGTGAGCTGATCATATAATCCAACCATTAAGACCCTCAGTATTTATTGTAACGGGACCAAGAGCAACACTTTTATTCTCAATGGATGTTTTACCTGTATTCTGTATTTGTATTAAACCGCAATCAGATATCTGTAAAGTTACATTAATTTTTCCCAGTGTTTTTATTATGAAAGCTTGTGTGAATGGCCTATGTTTCAATCTAAAGTTGTGAATTAAACGTGGAAAATAGGAATACTGGATAAAACACTTACAGTAAAGCAGTGTTTTCAACAAAATCATCACTTCCTGGGAAAAGTCCACGTTGCTGTATCTCTGTAACATGTCAATAACTCCTGCCCACTACAAGCTGCAAATATTAGTAATAAAAATGTAACCTACTGCAATCGGGCTCTTTTCCCTCAATTATAAATGAGTTGCGTCTCAGAACGTCAGATAAAATAAACTGTCATGTTCTTATGCTGATGTTTGAGAATGCAATCATGTGAGATGCTTCTGGATCTGATCCACCAAACAAGATGTGAGATGCTGGAAGCCATTGGTGTGCTGGTTAGGCAAGTTGTCCAATCACAGCCTTTGCTGACGCAGTCACATGGGGTTCTTGAGAGATTTATTCAGTAAATGTTTTTCCATCCAGTTTATGTGCATGCCTGTCTTTTTATCGGATAAAAAGATTATCCGCCTCAATTGCACAAGTATCTTATGAATATTTTTAGTTCATGTTTATGCGCATCTTGGCAATTCCAGTTTTTTTTTTTTTTTTTTATGATATCCCAAAACAGATTAGTGATACAGAGATTTAATCGATGTCTGTGTGAATGCGGTTTAAAAGTTTCATTTTGTTTAGGGTTTGTCTTCTTTTGTGCACCAATGACCGCAATGAATATCACTGAAACCAAACGGGACAGTATGGAAGAGTTTGGAGAGGAAACTGTGCTATTCATAATTGAGCTTATTGTACTTTCAATTACAATGATATTCCCAAAATAACATTTTGAAATGCTTAGTTTGTCAAAACAAAAGTACATGTTATTTCCCGGAGTGGATTGTCTGTTGAATGTTTTTCATTAACAAAAGCATTTACTACTTTCCACTTCCTGTGTATTAAATTAAATTTACTCTTCAATTTTGCCTGACTCTGCTAATTCCATCCACTCGTTCAGCTGCTCTGTTAGGGGACACACAGTGGAATTATCCGCACTGTATTCACACCAGATGCCCTTCATCACCCGAACTAATCCTTGATCATCACTGTCAGTAAACCAGCACTCATCATTTACTTCACAGTGACATTTAAGCAGTTGTACTTTATGAACTGTGATGACCAACATAAGCAGAATTTGACTCATTTTGAAGGCTTAGATTTATGTGTGATCATGAATACAAGCTTTCTAAGAGCTGACAGTGATGCATTTCTTGAAATCTACAGGAGTGGTGCCCAATCTTCTTTCTCATTAGCTCCAACACACCTGTCTGTAATTGTCAAGCGCTCCTGAAGACCTTCATTAGCTGCTTCAGTTGTGTTTGATTAGGGTTGGCTCTTAACTTTGCTGGAAGGTCGATCTCCAGGAGCAGGATTGGACACCAGGAATGCTGAAGTCGAAGTTCCCACTCTGGAAGCGTGGAATGAATATGCAATCCTCTCTCAATACAAAATCCATCGGAAAATGTCACTCAGATGTCATGTTCTGAAACAGCTGGCAGCTTGGTAAACGTCTCGGGTTACGTATGTAACCCTGGTTCCCTGAAGGGGAACGAGACGCTGCGTCAGAAAACGCTAGGGGGAAACCCTTGACGTCAGTCACGTGAAGATGTGTACAACCAATGGGAATTTTACGCGTGTGAATGCGAGTCACGGAAGTGACGTCATGAACAGAGCATAAAAGCGCGCCGGAACCCGGAAGTGACAGCAAAAGAGTGTCTGAAGCGGGCCCGGAGGCGCAAGGAGCTGAGGCGAAGACGCAGCGTCTCGTTCCCCTTCAGGGAACCAGGGTTACATACGTAACCCGAGACGTTCCCTTTCATGGGAACTTCGAGCTGCGTCAGAAAACGCTAGGGGAACGTTATACCAACGTCACCTCAGCGACGCCGGCCTACGGATGTGTCTCAGCTCACTGAGAGAGCACCCTCGTTCCCGGAGCGGAATCGAGATCTAACTGATAGAATCTCATAAAGGTGTGCGGTGAGGACCAGCCAGCCGCAGCACAAACATCAGCAAGGGAAACTCCTGAGAGAAACGCCTTGGAGGTCGCCACGCTCCTAGTGGAGTGGGCCCGGACCCTCAGGGGAGAAGCATGTCCGGCCGACTCATAAGCCAGACAGATAGCCTCGACTATCCATCGGCTTAGGGTTTGTTTGGAAGCTGGAGCCCCCTCAGGGGTCCCAAAACAAACGAACAGTTGGTTTGACTTACGCCAGGTAGCAGTCCTGAGGACGTAAGCGTCCAGTACTCGTACTGGACAGACCTTGTTCTTTCGCTCCTGCTCATGATCGTCAAAAGGGGGGAGGACAGAAGGCCTGTAGCATGATAGACCGAGCCACGTTCGTAAGAACCTTAGGGACATAGCCTGGCCTCGGGTGAAGAAAAACCTTCGTCATCCCGGGCGCAAACTCGAGGCAAGAAGGAACCACCGAGAGAGCTTGAAGATCCCCGACCCTCTTAAGCGAGGTGATAGCCAGCAAAAGAAGGGTCTTTAGGGAGAGGAGTTTAATAGGAAGCTCCTCTAATGGTTCAAAGGGTGCCTGGGACAGGCCTTGGAGTACCAAAGACAAGTCCCAGGCAGGAACCCTGGTCTGTGCCACAGGTCTCAGCCTTAGAGTGCCACGAAGGAAACGAGAGACTAGGGGGTCCCTGCCCAAGGACACCCCTCCCAAAGGTATGTGGCAAGCCGCTATGGCAGCCACATAAACCTTCAAGGTAGAAGGGGCCAACCCTGTCGCAAACTTCTCCTGCAGGAACTCCAGCACTTTGCCAACGGAACAGGTTACTGGGTTTAACTGCCTTACGCTACACCAAGCAGAGAAGAGTTTCCACTTTAGAGCGTAGAGTTTCCTCGTGGAGGGAGCTCTGGACTGAAGGATGGTCTCTACAACCTCGGCTGTGAGACCAGATTCGAAGAACTGGACCCCCTCAGGGGCCAGACCTTCAGCTTCAGAAGTTCTGGACGGGGGTGAATAACACAACCCTCCGCCTGGGACAGAAGATCCCCCCTGACCGGAATCTCCCAGGGGACTCCGTCTAGGAGGGATATCAGGTCCGAGAACCAGATCCTGCTGGGCCAAAAGGGGGCCACCAGCGTGAGACGGACCCTGTCCCGACGAACTTTGGCCAGAACTCCCGGGAGCAGAACAATCGGGGGAAAAGCGTACAGGTGTAGCCTCGGCCACACCTGCATCATGGCATCCTGCCCCAGCGGCGCTGGGTACGTTAAGGAGAACCATAGAGGGCAATGAGTATTCTCGACCGAGGCAAACAGGTCTACCTGTGCCTTCCCGAATCTCTTCCAAATCTGCTCCACCACCTCGGGGTGGAGCCGCCATTCCCCGGGCCTCGGCCCCTGCCTCGACAGGAAGTCTGCTCCTATGTTCTGGACTCCAGGGATGTGAGCTGCCCTGAGTGAGAGCAGCTTGCCCTGGGCCCAGAGAAGAACTTGTCTCGCCAATTTGTACATCGGACGAGAACGAAGACCTCCCTGGTGATTGATGTAAGCCACCACTGTCATGCTGTCTGTGAAAACAGTGACATGATGCCCAATTAGGTCTGGGAGGAAAGCAAGTAGCGCTCTGCGGACCGCCAGTAACTCCAGCAGGTTTATGTGCCAGGACTGGTGCCGCAGGCTCCAAAGCCCTTGTGAGGAGCGGTCCCTCAGAACCGCCCCCCAACCTGTGAGGGAGGCATCCGTTGACAGAGTTACTCGTCGAGACGGAGCCCCCAACACGGGGCCTTGTGACAGGAACCAGATGTTCTTCCACAGGGTCAAGGTGCGTAGGCATCGCCTCGTGACCTTGATTGTGCGAAGCGGGTTGCCCCTCGGGGAAAACCCTTTGGTCCTGAGCCACCACTGCAGGGGTCTCATGTGCAGCAGGCCGAGCGGTATAACGCTGGACGCTGCTGCCATGAGCCCTAACACTCTCTGAAAGTGTTTGACAGTGCGTAGCTGGCCTAATTTTATGCTCTCGACAGTTGATTGAATGGAATGAATGCGCCCGGGAGATAGCCGAGCAGACATTGTTTCCGAGTCCCAAATGACTCCCAAGAAGGTGGTTCTCTGAGCAGGAGAAAGCACACTCTTCTTGGTGTTCAACCTTAACCCCAGCTCTTGCATGTGAGCAAGCACGACATCTCGATGACGTGCTGCTAACTGAGACGATTGGGCTATTACTAGCCAATCGTCTATATAATTGAGGACACGGATGCCCTGTAACCGCAACGGAGCCAGTGCAGCGTCCACGACCTTCGTGAACGTGCGGGGTGAGAGCGATAGGCCGAACGGAAGTACACGATACTGGTACGCCTTCCCCCCGAAGGCGAACCGTAGGAACTTCCGATGCTGAGGAAGGATGGAGATGTGGAAGTATGCGTCTTTTAGGTCGATTGTGACGAACCAGTCCTCGGACCTGATATGCGTCACAATCTGCCTGAGCGTCAACATTTTGAATTTTAGACGCAAGATAGTGCGATTTAGAAGACGCAAATCCAGAATGGGCCGCAACCCTCCATCCTTCTTCGGAACTATGAAGTATCGGCTGAAGAAACCGGACTGTCTGTCTGTAAGGGGCACATACTCGATGGCCCCTTTCTCCAGCAGAGAGTCTACTTCCTGTTCCATAATCAGAGCCTGCTGGGGCCCTACCGCGGACGATAGGATCCCCATAAAACGGGGTGGTGAAGCCCCGAATTGAATTTTGTACCCGGAGGTTACTGTGCGCAGGACCCATTGAGAGATGCCCGGCAGACGCAACCATGCGGCCTGGAACTCTACTAAGGGAATCAGCCTCTCGAGACTGATCTCTGATACGAGCAGAGACACCACAGGGCCGGGGTTTCCGGACACCGTACTGGTGGAATGCTCTAGGACCCTCCTTAGAGGGGGCAGTGCCTCCGAGACGGGCTCCCTCGGGAACCGGACACGGAGCTGACCGCCTTGGTGCGGCTTGCCTCTGGCGTCAGGAACGCTTAGAGGTAGCCTTCTTGGCATTTAGGACGTTCCTCAGATCCATCCTTTTACCAGAAGGCTGGGCCCGAGAGTGTTGTCCCGACCTCCCTTTATTAGGGGGAGGTAAACGAGATGCAACACTCTCCTTCTGTGAGGCCCTGTACGAGGAACTGCGAGCCCGTGTTTGGCTACTGGGCTCACGTGAAGGGTGGCGGGGAAGGACTTTGCTGAACGCCACCTGCTGTCGTGCAGCCTCCTGAAACTTATCGACAACGCTTTTTACGGCGTCGCCGAACAAGCCCGAAGGGGACAGAGGGGCGTCCAACAAAACGAACTTGTCCTTATCCTTTATGGCTGAAAGATTGAGCCATAAATGCCTCTCCGTAGCCACCAGAGCTGCCATTGAGCGCCCGACAGAGAAGGCCGTTTCTCTAGTGGCTCGGAGAGACAAATCCATGGCCCGACGCAGCTCTGCCACTGCTTCGGGACCAATACCGCCACCTTGATCGAGGTCTCCCAGCAAATCTGCTTGGTAGGCCTGCAGCAGTGCCGTGGTGTGCAGGCACGCTGCAGCCTGACTAGAGGCAGAATATGCTTTTCCCACCAGTGATGATGTGACTCGCAACGGTTTGGTGGGGAGCGCCGGGGCTTTAATAGTGGATGCCGAATGGGGCACAAGGTATCCCGCAAGAGCCTCGTCCACCTTCGGCATCCCTCCGTAACCGTAAGGATGAGCTCCGGTAAGAGTAGCGTACATCGCACTAGACGATGTATGCACCCTATCGGAAGCTGGCTTCTTCCAAGATCTCGACACCTCAGTATGGAGATCCTGGAAGAAAGGCATTGCCCGGCGCTGGGGAGCGACACGAGCCGGAAGGTAACGCTCATCCAACTTACTTTTGCTGGGACGGGCGTTCCTAGTCTCTGCCGGCCAATCAATATCCAGACGAGAGACTGCTCGTGTCACAACCTCGATCAGTTCCTCGTACGCCGGTGAAGAGGGTGGCGAAGCCTCCTCAACCGGATCGATGCTAATCACCTCCTCCTCCTCAGAGCAGGATAATGACAGCACCGAAGTCCCAGTCGGATTGGAAGAAACCGCGCCTGAAACGCGTGCTTCCAACCTCCGGCTGGAACTGGGATCAGCACAGTCGAACTGCGAGGCGGGCTCACCCGCCCCGCAACCTTCCGTGAGATCCATTTGCGATCCCCAAGATTGAGAACGCCGCCGAGCCTCAGCCGCAGCGGGTCCCGAACCTTGAAGAACGCGAGTCTGGTTAGTATCCGCAAATACTGCCAGACGGGAGCGGAGAGTACGCAATGAGAACCTCTCGCAGTTCTCACAATCACCGCCCTCAAGCGCTGACCGAGCGTGCTCCGCTCCCAGACAGACAACGCACTGAATGTGTGTGTCCTTTCCCGTAATGAAACGAGTGCAAGGAGAAACACACGATCTAAATGTCTGCTCCGCCATAATCACAACGCAATCCAATGGGAGGTTTGAAACTCGCAAGCACAAACTCTCTGACACACGCACGCTGAAGACACTCAAAGCTGTCACTTCCGGGTTCCGGCGCGCTTTTATGCTCTGTTCATGACGTCACTTCCGTGACTCGCATTCACACGCGTAAAATTCCCATTGGTTGTACACATCTTCACGTGACTGACGTCAAGGGTTTCCCCCTAGCGTTTTCTGACGCAGCTCGAAGTTCCCATGAAAGGGAACGAAGGTTTTGGTTTTCTTGTTGGGTGTGCTTTGAAAATAAATCTTGACCGT
>JAWRVZ010000171.1:1465000-1467635 GCA_037043235.1 Rhodeus uyekii | reverse complement strand
AATGTAACACTGATATAACGCTGATTCATGTCATTTGAGCCTGACATACACACACACACACACACATTCTCTCACGCACACACTCACACACACACACATTCTCTCACACACACTCACATTCTCTCACGCACACACACACACACACACACTCACATTCTCTCACACACACACACACACACACTCACATTCTCTCTCACACACTCACACACACACACACACACTCACATTTTCTCACACACACACACTCACACATACACACACACATTCTCTCACGCACACACTCATTCTCTCACACACACTCACATTCTCTCACGCACACACTCACATTCTCACACCCATGCACACACACACTCACTCTCGCAAACACAGACACACTCACATTCTCACACACACACTCACTCTCGCACACACACTCATTCACACACTCACTCACTCTCGCAAACACACACACACTCACATTCTCACACACACACTCACTCTCGCACACACACTCATTCACACACTCACTCACTCTCGCAAACACACACACATTCACATTCTCACACACAGTCACTTACTCATTCACACACACACACTTGCGTACATACACTCACTCTCGCACACATACACACAAACTCACTCGCACACACACGATCGTACGTACACACATACTCTCTCACACACTCTCACCCTCGCACACACACACAAACTCTCTTTGTTGTTACCTATGAAGCTATTTGAATTTGAAAATGTGTGTAACAGTGACTGACTTGTCAATAAGCCGACTGTGTGTGTGTGTGTGTGTGTGTGTGTGTGTGTGTGTGTGTGTGTGTGTGTGTGTGTGTGTGTGTGTGTGTGTGTGTGTGTGTGTGTGTGTGTGTGTGTGATGAAAGTCTCTTCACAACAGACCTCTCACATTTCATACAAGCGGCACACATGTGGGCGTCTGCTCTTCAACACGTAGAGCTCAGAAAGCCTCTGTGTGTGTGTGCGTGTGTGTGTGTGTGTGTGTGTGTGTGTGTGTGTGTGTGTGTGTGTGGGCGTGTACAAAGAGCTTCGGTGGAATTAAAGATCTTACATTTATTAATAAATGCAGATAAGCATCATCCACCTGTGAGCATTATTGACTCGTTTACCCCTGTTCAGATTCCGTCTGTATTTACGGGGTTTGTGTTTTTCCTCTATCCGTTTATTTCCATCCGTCCTGCCAGGAAGGGAAATGAGCAGGCGGATGGATGTGGTCTGGACTCGTTTATTTGTGAAGGATCATCTCTATCATTTCTTTCATACAGCTGCACCCCAAAATCTCATCCGCCTCGCCACGAGAAAACCATCTCAGACACACTCCAGAACATTCACTCGCCGCTTCTTCCTCAAAAGAGAAGAAAAATCACAGATGAGGTCATTAATATCTTGATTGTTTATCGAGTTTTTCCATTAAATGGAGAGAAAATTAAGTCTTTCATGGGTACGTTTTCATTTTCAGGGTACGTTTACACAACAACAAAGTACTAAAGTCAAATAAAGTTTTCCTTTGCTTTTTTCACATACAGGCGACAGATGAGCAGTATTTTAATTAAATGCATTTAAAATACATATTCTCAGTATTTTCTAATTTGTATTTTCCTTAACAAATCAAATGCCATTTGTTATTATATACTTTTTGAGAATGTATTTTGTATTTAAAATACTTTAAATACTCAAATATGTTATTTTATTCTTATATTATATTACATTCTTATAAATAAATCATTCTTATATAATATTATATGTATAAAATATATAATATATATATATTATATATAAAATTATAATTTATATATAAAAATAAGAAAATTATATATAATTTATATAATTATATATAATTTATATAATTATATATAATTTATAATTTAATTTAAAATTCTTATATAATATTATATGCATAAAATATATACAATTATATATATATATATATATATATATATAATGTTATAATATATATATTTATATATATATATATATATATATATATATATATATATATATATATATATATATAAAATTTAATATTATATATTGTAAAATATAATTTTCCAATAAATTGTAAAAACTAGAATTTTGAGACAAACTCATAAGAAGAAATACATTTTAAATTGCAATTTAAAAAAGTTAGATTTTTGAGATATAAACTGAGACATAAACTCAGAAATGTGATATCAACCAAAAAAAAGGCTAAATTAGAGAAAAAAACATAGAATTGTGAGAATTGTGAGAAGTGGCTATTAGCATTTTTATTCCATGGCAGAAACACTCTTGAGTTTCAGAAAAGAAACAGTGTCTCAAACTGCGCTCAGATTTTCCAAGATACCAAAAATTCTCCCAATATGCTTCACATTTATTTTTCTAGCTCTGCACATTTACCGGATGACAATATAGATTCATTTGTATCGGCTTTATTTCTCTAGAACTTGAGCATGAGAGACGAGCAGACAAACGTTCTGCACCTCCGTTTGTGCGTCGAAGAAGAAAGTCGTTTCGGTTTGGAACAAATTGATGACGGCACTTTAAAGTGCAAGTTTTGGTGTCAAAATACTTTCTCCAATCCCCGTGAATATGAAGAGACGCCTATAAATAAGTGAAGCTCGAGCACTGGAGTGACACTGAAATCTCCTCA
>JAWRVZ010000171.1:1407500-1460000 GCA_037043235.1 Rhodeus uyekii | reverse complement strand
GAAAAGACCCCAAATGCCCTACTACTTCCGCCGGGAGTCGATGGACACTTTACCATCCCGTGAGGCCATGGGACAGGATTTATGAATGCCAGTGAAGTGACACAACTGATGCTGGAAGGTCTGAATTATATTTATACAACCCACTTTCATACTATACAGAATGTACTGAGTTACATAGCTTTCTGTAGCCCAATCAGTAGAGCATTGGCGCTTGCAACACCAAGATCATGGGTTTGATTCCCAGGGAAAGCAAAAACTGATTAGAATATCATTCTGTTACTTGAATGTAAGTCGCTTTGCATAAAGGCATAAATGTAAAATGTACTGTTTTATGGGTCAAATTACTTTTGACGCAGCGAGAGATATGTTCGCATTACTGTGAAACGAGAGATATGTTCGCATTACTGTGAACTGAGCCGTTGCAAACGCCGGCAGATCATGAGCTGCGTGCACGTAAATGAACACAGTCCCGCACCACATGTATTTAATTCAATTGCAGCCTTTGCCATTTGATAACTGCATAAGCCATATCATCATTCTGGTTTTATTTCAATTCATTATGTAGCGTAGGATACAAAAAGTCAAATGGACTCTTTTCAAATGTTTTTTGGGCATTCTTGGAGTTTGACAGCCGAAGTCCCCATTCACTTTTATTGTATGAAAAAGAGCAGCGTGAACATTCTCCTAAACACTTCATTTTGTGTCCTGCAGAAGAAAGTAAGTCATGCAGGTTTGGAACAAACTCTCACTTGCAATTCATCTGTATTTTTTGTTTTTTAAAACAAATGTCAGGCTAAGTGGTGTGTGTGTGTGTTTTAGGCTTGCTGCGGATCATATTCATAAGGTCAAAAATTCATGCTGTGTCCATCTGCACACACACACACACAGAGAGACACACACACACAGAGAAAAATCTGACAGGACAGAAAAACAGACCCACTCACATGAGACTGACAGTGACACACACACACAC
This sequence comes from Rhodeus uyekii, assembly GCA_037043235.1. Taxonomy (NCBI): domain Eukaryota; kingdom Metazoa; phylum Chordata; class Actinopteri; order Cypriniformes; family Acheilognathidae; genus Rhodeus; species Rhodeus uyekii. Next base: position 1,459,027 of record JAWRVZ010000171.1, on the reverse strand, counting down.
ACACACACACACACGCTGTCAAGTTTGGCAGACAGATTACCAGAGGGTGCTGGCTCAAACACACCAAAATACCGAAATTTTGCACACACACTGGTGACCCACAGGGTTTCTCACATGGAAATGTTTCTGTCACTTTGATTGGCAGGCCAGGAAACTTCGAGACTGTGGGAATCTCAGTATTCTTCTATTACAGCGTTCAACAAACAATAAACACACTGCACTCTCTCTTTGGTTGCATTAGGCATTTGGATGAATCAGCAAATGTTCCAGTTTAAAAAGTCGCTTCAAAAAACGTGTTTCCACCACATTTTATGTTTTCTTTTTTATAGCAAAAAAAATTACTACTAAATATATAAAAAATAAATAAATAAATATTACAATCACAACTAAAATAATCAAATCTACACTAAAATTAATATGGACATTATAAAAATGAAAGCTAATTCAAAATATGAATAAATACTATAATAGTGCATAAATAATACTAAAATAACTATATAAATATGTAAATACATGTGTATATATGCACACACACACTCACATGTATTTTCTATTTACGTATATACGTGTGTGTGTGTGTGTGTGTGTGTGTGTGTGTGTGTGTGTGTGTGTGTGTGTGTGTGTGTGTGTGTGTGTGTGTGTGTGTGTGTGTGTGTGTGTGTGTGTGTGTGTGTGTGTGTGTGTGTGTGTGTGTGTGTGTGTGTGTGTGTGTGTGTGTGTGTGTGTGTGCATATATAAGCTTAATAATGTAATAGAAACAATTAGAAAAACAGTAAATTCCTTGTAAAATATTGTATACAAAATAAATTATATGATCCCATTTATTATAGATTCAGCACAAAACCAATGTGGGCTTTCAAACTCAATCAGCGTTTTATCATATTTTCTTTAAAAAAAATGTAAATGTTCATTTAAAAAGATACATCACTCCTAAAAAGCTTCAATGTAGTTTGCTACCTTTTGTTATTAGGTTGTGTAGTTAGTGTTAAATTACGAATAGAACATGCATTTCTCTTTTTTTCCCGAGTGCAGCTATTTGCGCATTTACTCGTCCGCAGCGTGTTTGTGAATGTTTGCAGTAGTTCATCAGCGAGAATCCTGGAGGCAGAACGAGATATTCATGGTAATTCCAGAGGCCTCACTTTAAAGTCTCACTCAATCTGTTCACATCCCTCTCTGACTAAATCTGAGGCTGGCGGGGGGGTGTTGGTATGGGTGACAATTTTGTTGCTATGGCAACAAGCCGTTCCGATTTTGCTCCGTCTCCAGCTCGGTGTGCAGCACTGACTGAACGGGAAAGGAAACGGAACAGGATAGTTCTGTCGATCGGGACCCACACACACACTCGGACTGTCATTAATCAGTTGGCGCTCAGTGTGCTTCAGTGGGGTAAATGCTGCGGGCAGGACAGGGCTAATGCATGTCATGCGGGCCATAGAGATCAGTGTCGGGACAGTTCAGTGAGACAGGTCCATTAACACTGACACGTGGGCGTCTCTCGGCAGGAGAGCCGGTTTCATCTCTGTAAACCCTACAGGCTGCTCGTGGCTGAAATGAGGAGAGGGCAGATGTGTGAGAGCCGCCTGTGTGTGTGAGATCCTCCAGCAAGAGGTAAGAGGATCTGGGATATTCCTGCTGTCACACGTTTGTAATCTTACAAGCCCCGTCCATGGTTAAGCATAACAACACGCATGAAACTATTAAAAGTCAGCTATTAAAACAATTAAAAGAGTGCAGCACCAAACAGAATAGTACAAATTACCATAATTTCACATTTTACAAGAAAAAAACACACCTGAACCAGCTAATCAAGGTCTTCAGACTCACTAGAAACTTCAAGAAAAGGTTTGTGGCCGGAGTTAAAGTCTGCAGGATGTCGGATCTCCAGGAGGTCCGAGGTTGTTGTTAAGGCATTGAAAAAGTGCTATGGGTAGTTGCTAGGGAATTGCTAAACTCATTGCTAAACCATCCTGGGTGGTTGCTAGGGTGTTGCTAAGTCAATTCAAGTGACAGTTATTTATACAACTTCCTGTAGTTTCTCAACTCTTTGATTGATTCAAAGCATCTTCACAGTAAATAAGGCATTCTGGTTGGTTGCTAAGACATTACTAATGTGTTCCGGGAGGTTGCTGGGGCGTTGCTAAGCTGTTATGGGTAGTCTCTAGGGCGTTACTAAGGTGTTCTGAGGGGTTGCCAAGGCATTTCTAAGGTGTTCATACAGCACTTTATACAATAAAACTCTTTTTGATTGTTTCAAAGAATCTTCACAGTAAATAAGGTGTTCTGGTTGGTTGCTAAGACATTACTAATGTGTTCTGCGAGGTTGCTGGGGCGTTGCTAAGGTGTTATGGGTAGTCTCTGGGGCGTTGCTAAGGTGTTATGGGTAGTCTCTAGGGTGTTACTAAGGTAGTCTAAGGGGTTGCCATGGCATTTCTAAGGTGTTCATACAGCACTTTATACAACAAAACTCTTTTTGATTGTTTCAAAGAATCTTCACAGTAAATAAGGTGTTCTGGTTGGTTGCTAAGACATTACTAATGTGTTCTGCGAGGTTGCTGGAGCATTGCTAAGGTGTTATGGGTAGTCTCTATGGCGTTACTAAGGTGTTCAGAATGGTTGCCAAAGTATTTCTAAGGTGTTCTGAGTGGTTGCCAAGGCATTTCTAAGGTATTCTGAGTGGTTGCCAAGGCATTTCTAAGGTATCCTGGGTGGTTGCCAAGGCATTTCTAAGGTGTCCTGGGTGCTTTCTAGCTTATTACTCACTAAATCACCCACCAGTCTCTGTGATGTTTTGGTATCTGGGCATTACTGATGTGTTCTTGTGGATGCTAGGCTGTTACTAAGGTGTTCTGGGTGGTTGCTAGGGTGTTGCGAAAGTCTTCTGGGTAGTTGTTTCTTATTAAACCACTTATTTTTTCACCATCTTTGTATCTAGATATGGCTATCTCACATGTATATGTCAGTGCGTGTGCATTCTTGAGCAGATGTTTTGTTCTGCTTTACATGCGTGAGCTCCAGAAATGATAGACCTTGAGCTTTGAGACGCTTTGATCCTCTGTGTTTCATCTCTGGCCTTAGATCAGTCTAACAGAGGGGAATTGCACACACACACACTTTTCATTTCTAAGTCTGTCTTTAGGTGTATATGACCATGTTAGAAAAAAGAGGGGATTCTAATTCAACATGTTCACTTTAATGAATTATTTAAAAAAACAAAATAAAAAAACATATGCATGCTAGATTCCATAATAAGAGATTTTCTATCGTTGAACTCTAACTTATTTTAAATGTAAAATAACAAAATAATATTTTGTTCCCAAAACATTATCATTACTCGTTGCTTTCATCAGCACACAAAATCCTTTGCAATTAACAGAATTTGAATATTGATATATGCAATTAAATGTAATTGATTTTATTAATAATTGTAATGAAATTAAAAGCCAGTTGGGGAAAAATAATCCCATTATAAATCCATTTTTTTCCAGCTAATTTAATCAAAAACATTAGTGCAAACAAATCTCTGCTGTCTGTTCTGTCTGTCGCCCCGCTTTTGTCCTGATTTCTCTCCTTTCCTTCTCTCTCATCTGTTAAATATTCCTCTCACACTTTCGGCACTGCCGGGAGGAAGAGGAGGATGACGAAGACTTGACAGCTCCTCCGCATGGAACACAGACCACCGCGCAAACATCCCATCCTGCCTGAGAGGGAGGCAGACAGGAAACGCATCATAGACACTGTCAGGGCCTTTAATGATCATGAAGTTTGTTCTATTTGCTTGCAGTTTCTAGACCGTAGTGTCTCTGACCTGAGACCTGTGCCGATGCCGACTGCACAAAAACATGGCAAGAGCTTCTCAAGGGGAAGCTCTTAATCTGATTGTCTGGCTTCACGCAATTTCCGCGAGTCAGGAAACACAGATTTATATCATTCTACTGGGAAACGAAGTCATGTTCCCAATGCTAAACTAAATGCTTCTGTGGAAGAACTAGGATTTGGCAAGATTTGATATAATCCTATAATGACAAAATTAAAGTGAATGCTAATTTGGTGTTGCTAAGGTGTTCTGGGTGGTTGCTAATGAGTCTTTAAGGTGGTCTTATAGAGTGTCAGCAAGGTATTTTGGGAGGTTGCTTGGGTACTGTTAATGTGTTCTGACTTGTTGCTAGGGTATTGCTAATGTTTTTTGGGTGGTTGCTAGGGCATTACTGAAATTTAAATGACTTGGGTGTTCTTGGAAGTTGCTAGGGTGTTACTAATGTGTTCTGAGTTGTTGCTAGGGTATTGCTAACTTTTTCTGAGTGGTTGCTAGGGCGTTACTGAAATTTAAATGACCGGTATTAGGGTGTTCTTGGAGGTTGCTAGGGTACTGTTAATGTGTTCTGACTTGTTGCTAGGGTATTGCTAATGTTTTTGGGTGGTTGCTAGGGCATTACTGAAATTTAAATGACTTGGGTGTTCTTGGAAGTTGCTAGGGTGTTACTAATGTGTTCTGAGTTGTTGCTAGGGTATTGCTAACTTTTTCTGAGTGGTTGCTAGGGCGTTACTGAAATTTAAATTACCGGTATTAGGGTGTTCTTGGAGGTTGCTAGGGTGTCACTAATGTGTTCTGGATTGTTGCTAGGGTATTGCTAACTTTGTCTGGGTAGTTGCTAGGGCATTACTGAAAGTTAAATTACTAGGGTGTTCTTGGACTTTGCTAGGGTGTTACTAATGTGTTCTGAGTTGTTACTAGGGTATTGCTAACTTTTTCTGAGTGGTTGCTAGGGCGTTACTGAAATTTAAATTACCGGTACAAGGGTGTTCTTGGAGGTTGCTAGGGTGTTACTAATATGTTCTGGGTCATTGCTAGGTTATTGCTAACGTTTTCTGGGTGGTTGCTAGGATATTACTGAAATTTAAATTACTAGGGTGTTCTTGGAGGTTGCTAGGGTGTTACTAATGTGTTCTGAGTGGTTGCTGGGGCATTACTGAAATTTAAATTACCGATACTAGGGTGTTCTTGGAGGTTGCTAGGGTGTTACTAATGTGTTCTGAGTGGTTGCTGGGGTATTGCTAACTTTTTCTGCGTGGTTGCTAGGGCATTACTGAAATTTAAATTACTTGGGTGTTCTTGGAGGTTGCTAGGGTGTTACTAATGTGTTCTGGGTCGTTGCCAGGGCATTACTAACTTTTTCTGGGTGGTTGCTAGGGCATTACTGAAATTTAAATTACCGGTACAAGGGTGTTCTTGGAGGTTGCTAGGGTGTTACTAATATGTTCTGGGTCATTGCTAGGTTATTGCTAACGTTTTCTGGGTGGTTGCTAGGATATTACTGAAATTTAAATTACTAGGGTGTTCTTGGAGGTTGCTAGGGTGTTACTAATGTGTTCTGAGATGTTGCTAGGGTGTTGCTAAGATGTTCTAAGTTTGTAGGTGTTAATAAGGTGTCATGGATGGTTGCTAGGGCTAAGACCTTTCTATGGGGTATGACAGTTCAGCAAAAAATTTAAATTGTCATAATGTCTGATTTGATATGCTATTCCAAACCCGTGTGACTTAATTGTCTTTTGTTCTGAAGGAAGATGTTTTGATGAACTGATTTTGTCAGTCTAATGATTAAAAAAAATTTATATATGCTTTCTTGTAGCTCAAACAGAAGAGCATGAGGTCATGGGTTTGATGCTGATGGGAAATTATACCGTCAATGCAAAAGCATGCATAATTTTCTGGCAAATAATTGAAAAGTAAATCGGGTCCAAAGCAACATTGGACCCCATTACTTTCAATGCAAGTATAAAAACACAAAAACATGTTCTTTTAGAAAAATCATGCATGCTTGGAATGATATGAGGGTGAAAAAATTATGGCAGAAGTTTCTTTTTTGCCATTTGTTTGAGACATTAGCATGAAAACACAAACACACCTGTATTGTACACTACTGTTTTGCGGATTACTGTATGTCAAATTTCATATTTATAAAAAATGCAAACTGTGCTTGGTCACTTTACATGGTGGTCAGATGTTCTCTCCATGTGTAAATGAGCAGCCTAGACAGAATATGATACAATATGAGTCACACACATGCATGAGATGCACACAGATGAAATAACAGATTGCCGAAAGAAGAACATTCTATTATTTTCAGAAGGATTTCCTGTGAATAATGACTTAAATTTCAGTCTGTTCCTCGCAGAAAGCTAGTGCACATGTTCTGCGGACAACTTCATTTTCTGTCTATACCTTTTGTGTTGTTTTGTGGTGATCAGTTGTGATTGTTCGGACCAAAGGAAGCCCTCCATCTGACCAGAGACTGGAGCAGTAAACGCAGTAATAACGGTGTGTGAGAGGGCCTTAAAGCGGCCAGACTCAAAGAGAGGAGACTCGATTGTGAAACACATTTTACCTGCAATGATGCTGATGAAGATAGTGCAAATGATGAATATGATGATGGTTATGAAGAAGACAATGATGATGATTATCATGATTGTAACTTCCTGTAGTTTCTCATCTGGACTGAACAGCCGATGCTGAAAAAGTCAAAAACACAGAGACTCACACACGCAAATATTTGTTTCACTATATTAACTGAAAGGTTTAACTGTTATTCACTGAAAAACTCAATATAGACATTTATGAAACTTCTGGTGTGTTTTTTTGAAAAAAGTCAAAAGCCAGGTAAAAGTGAAAAGGGAATATTTTCACTCTAAGACCCTGTTCACAACTGGTAGTACGATGCGTTTTGGTCAATCAGATGACAAACAGAAGACGATAAATTCGGTGTAAATGGGGTAGTTGAAAACACATTAGTAATGTAGACGTTTCAAATGCATTCGAACATTCGAACACCTAACACGGCCTTTGCTATATTTCACCTGTTTCACTTAAAACTGTCGTTGCAATAGCTTGTTTGCAACAGTGATAATGATTTTAAACAACAATTTGTGAGGGTTCTGTCACAGTGTTTTGGTGACAGAGCTCTGACACTGCCCTATTGTCGTGACTCTGTGGGAGCGTGTGGCTTCGAGTGTCGAATTGCACACTCTCTTGTCTGTGTAGCTTCTTGTGTGTGGGGCGTGATGTTCGATCCCGACACTTTGGTCTTGTTCAGTTTCGGTTTTGTGTCGGGATTCAGACATTCATGGCCCGCATGTATTCGCCCTTGTTGTGAGCGCACGAGAGAAGTGTTTGCTTGTCCTCATGCGCTCCATGTCATGTGAGTGGGCGTGGTTTTGAGCTTCGCTTGGGCTCTTCTCTGCGTGTAGTGTTTAGCACGCGGTTGGTGTTTACATCGGCAGTGTGCTTTCATGTTGTGTTTTGGGTTGGGTGGAGTTTGTTTCACTAGGCTGTCTCGTCTTGTTGCATGTGGACACGCGGCTACGCATTGGCTGCTTGTTCGTGTCATGTCTTCTCCTGTCAATTGTGAAACCCCACCCGTCTTGTTCCCTTGTTATTGTTTAATTTGCCCCACCTGTTCTCCTTGTCCGCCTCATGTTCACTATTTATTCCCCTCTTGTTTGCTGTCCTGTGCTGCGTCGTTGTCTTTCATGTCTTATGTCATTGAAGGTTTGGATCGTGTTTCCGTCCTGTTTCAAGTCTAGTCCCGTCCTTGTCCAGTCAGTAAAGTTGCTAGTTATGTTTTTCCTCCTTTGGGTAATTTTTGTTTGAGTTTTTGCTTTATTTTATTATTAATAAAAGTTCTCTATTAATCTCTTCCCTTCACCCCAACCTTGACACAATTCAATAAACAATAAGTTCTTAGGCTTACCTAAGTTTTAGGCACAATATTGTCTGTTTTTACTGTATGTTTCTAACAAGAATATATCCGAACAGTAGAGCTATAGTCCCTGTGTTTGGAAACTGTGTTTCAGTTTCGTTACTGAATGAATTGTTCGAATTGTTCGAATTGTTTGAGTCGATGACTCATTTCTGCTTTGTGCCTGAAGGAATCAGCTGTTGTTTGACTAAACGATTCACTGAGTAACTAATTAAGGCAATGATTTGCGCCACCTACTGGTGGTTTTAATAAAAAGCCCATACATTTGCCCGTCCATAAAAATCAGGACAGAAGTGGCTGAAAGTGGGCAAAAGAAACTGATTAAAACACCTGCTGTAAATGGAAATGTTTCGCTCATCTACTTGTGATCCAATCGAACAAAACATTTCTTAACGCTCCCCGCCAGTGATGGAATTTCCCAGTTTTCCATGTAATCAGTGTCATATGGTAGGGGGCGCTATTATGCAACTTCTGAACGAATACAGTCGGTTTTTTAAAAAAAAACATTTTTTATGAGACTTACCAACTCCTGATAAAAAAAAGAATGCATCACACTCATTTCTCCATGCTTTTCCACATTGACTCATGCACTGACCTGCCGACCAATAGGAACTCTCCGACGAGGTTCTGCCGCCTCATGGCCATGAGGATGTTTCGTACGGTCATGCCCTCACAGAAACACGCCACCACGCGAGCCTTAGGCAAGTACTTGCGCAGTTTCGCAAGCAGGCGGTCGAAGTTCTGCTCGCCGGCGTTACTCCAAATTTTATCCGAGTGAGCGATACAAATCCCTTCCTTTCCCGCCATCTCTTTAAACGCCTCCATCCCACTCTCACCATAGTTACCTAAGAAACCAGAGAGAGGGGGAAAACAGAAATAGTTGTGAAAATTCAATCATTGAAATCAATAGATTTATAATATTATATCTTAAAGTTTGACAATTTTGATGCTCAAACATCAAATACTGAATGCACAATGCAGAATGTTTGTTATTGTGGAAACATTTTTCACCCAGATATTGCTAGTCCAGTAGAGTGCTAGAACCTTGTAGAAAAAAAATATGAATTAAAACATTTTTCAATCTTCTAGAGCAAATTTCATCTCCAAAGCACAGCTCCACAAACACACACTGTGATGTCAGACCACAGTTGAATGGATTTACTGACGTTTGCAGAGACAATATTAACTCTCTATTCCAGTGTCTCTCCTGCTTCCTCTGATGGAGAATTTGAGGACTGAGAAGTGTTAAAATTCATCTCACACATATAAAATACACAAAAACCAACCGCACACACCGTTATGTACACATCTGATGAGTGTGTGAGAGAGGTTGGAGTTCCTCAGATAGGTTTCGTCAGGTTCTGATGTGGTGGTTCTGGTTGTTGAGGGTGTGTAAAGTCTTGTAATTAGTCTCACAGTGAGAGTAGCAGACACGAACAGATGGCACACAAACACACACACACACACGCACACACACACACCCTGTTGACAGACACACAATCTCTCCGTTCATAAAGGGGACACCAGCCTTCACTTCCAGTCAAAGATCATTGAACAGAGATCCTTTTCTCAGTCACTGAAATGACTCCGAACTAAACATTCGATTAAACTAATGATCTCTATTTCTCAAGGTCCCATAATATCCTTTATGAATATAGCAGAGCTCAAAGCAGAGATAAAATATCTGTAGCTGAAGTAATGTCCCACAGGAGAACGGTTGTGAAATTAAATGAAGAAAATAAAATAAATAACATGAAAACAAATAAAATATGCGATGACAATTTCCAGTGTTTACAGATGTGATACTTTACAGTGCATTAATAGGACTCCTCGACAAATAAATCATAAAAGAAGTCAAATAATATAAAATGTGGACTTAAACAATAAATAAATAAAAGATTACACATAAATCTAGAAAAAAACAAATTCCCTGAAATGTTTCACCAATGTTTAACAATCTGAAGTTCTTTAAGAGAAAAAAAATGACATGAAATGAAAATGAAAGCATAGAGTCATAAAATGAAAGTGATTAGCGTAGCTTAAGTCCTTTAGCTTTGATGAGAAATTATCAAAATTTACTTGCGATACTTTGCCATCTGGATAGTTTCAAGCCGTTTGAGACACTGATGAGTTTTCTAGAGACACTTATTTGTCTTTTTCTTCAAAAAAAATCATTCAATCTCACTGCTGTGTAGGAGAAATGATAGAGATCTCTCTAGTGGACGGCTAATACAGTCTAATTTATAAAACGCACACACACACACACACACACACACACACACACACAGGTCCACCTCAAAGTGCTGCACTCGCTCAGCTGGAGTGTGAATAAATATTACAGCAGAAAATCGAACATCTGAACGTCAATCGCTGCCCTTTCCAACCAGTGCAGAAACACATCAGATTTCAGTGTGTGTGTTGGTGGAGGAGACGGTTGCCGCTGTGCTCGTAACAGTTGTGTTACCTAGTGAGTGTTGACATGGATGTGCAGTAGTGTGTTTCTCTGTAATTACCACAGACACACTGGAGCTGAAGAGAGATGCTATCAGGACCGGCTGAACTATCTCTCTCTCTGGCTGGGATTCAGCAATCTGGACTTAATTGTTGCAATAGCTGAAGGAATGTGTAGTTTTTCATTCCTTCTTCTGGCTTCAAAGAGGACCTATTATGCGATTTTCCTCATTTTCAATGTTATCTTTAATGTGTAATGTTGCTGTTTGAGCAGGAAAAAGCTCTGCAAAACACAACGTCCCTCCAATTCTTCTCTATATCAGTGTTTCTGAACTGCTGAAACGCCTCCATTGTAGTCTTGAGTTCATCCGGGAACAAACACGTCACAATAACTCCTGCACTGCTTCCTTCTGTTGTCATTGTCAAGTATGTTTTGTTTGTCGTCATGGTTACTGATTGTTTCACTGATTTCACACATCTGATCCTTGTTTTGTTTATTGAGTTCATTGCAATAGCTGTGTCTGAAATCGCCCCTATAGCCTTAAATAAGACACTATTAGAGGGGACGTGCATTTGCAGTGCTGTCCAAAACCCTGGTGGACGTTATCAAGTGCGCTCATTCAATCCCATAATGCATCGCAGTAATGAGTGTATAACCGATCAGGGCTTGACCTTACCACTCGTCGCCACTCCTACTAACCACTTTGGTGGGATGAATTTTATATAATATATATTTGTGCAATATATTTTAAAAAGGCATATGAAATAATAAACTAAGTGCAATGTAGTGTTGCCAAAAATATCGATATTTTGATACAAATCAACATTGAAATATCTGAAATATCTGCTTTTTCGGAAATACTCATTTTCGACAGAATAGACACACGATACCAGATGCTCTTTCTCTCTCTTTCTCGCTCTCTCTCTTCTCTCCGACAGCGAGTGACACACAAACCCTCCTCCACTCACTCACTCACTCCTTTCATTTGCTCCAGATGAATATTGTTGCTGTTTACAGAGCTTGAATTTCAGCATGGGATTGCTCATATTGTGCATATTTTTTACTCATTCCGGCAGATTTTCAGCTCACACTCAAACACTTTGAGCGGCGGCACATAAAACCACCTCTCAAAACTAAATTGAGCTCTTCTTTTCTATTTATTGTGCTTAAACAGTCAAATACACACAAAATAATGTCAAAATGCTGGTTTTGGTGAGTACCATATTTTTCCGCATGTAACCCGCGGGTTATACCAGATTTTACAAACCCCCTCGGGGAGGGGGGGGGGGGGGTTTGCGGGATATAAGGGCGCGGGCTATATCACAAATTTTTTACACGGAATAATATTTCAATATATTTGTATTTATATTTTTATATCTTCTTTCTTGCAAGGGTTGTTGTCTCTGGCGCTTGTACTATCACTCTAACAGCTGGCACCGATAGGCTGTCTGACCTGTCAATCATTCAAGAAGACGTGATTGGCTGTGCTGCATGTTTTCCGGGCTCTTCTCATCCGATGATCAACACCTGTAGAATCGCTTCTTAAGGGACGAGCTGCTGCACAGCGGGAGACACTGCTTTTTCTTCTTCTTCTGATTCTGACTTGTGTTTGTTTTCTTATTGTTTGAATTTCGTGCACAAGCACTGTGTACCGAGCCTGAACAGTTATGATAATTGATGTCATGCGAGCAACATTCGAAATGTGAACTTACACAAAAAAAGTTTCATCAATCTATGGGTGCGGGTTATATAAAGGTGCGGGTTATACACGGGTGCAGGTTATATAAAGGTGCAGGTTATGGTAACGATTTTTTTACACAAAACCCGCGGGCTATATGAGGGTGCGGATTATCTGCATCTGCAGGTTATATGCGGGATAATACGGTATTCACATTAATACAGTTCTGTTTTAAGGGAACATAAACACGTATAACATTATAATGGATCTGTGCGTCAGGTCTTAAAGTGACAGCAGCCTAATATTCCTGCTGATAAAATTTTTCGATGATGTTAAAAATATCTATACGGCAGTTTTTGTTAATGTTAAAATTGTGGCCAGTAACTTTATAAAACCACTAGCCACAGTTAAAGTTAGTGTCAAGCTCTGCAACTGTTGTCCACTCAATGGCTAGAGAATACCCATAATGCAATCCGTTTTCCAAACCCCTGTCCAATGTGGCTACAGCATACAGGTATACATTTCATTATTCAATTGTTTTATTAAGGTTTATACAAGTTGTTTCCACGATAAATCGTTTCATTATCACAAAAGCTGCCAGTTTGCTAAATTTCAAATGATTATTAAACCGCAAGAACAAATCTCGTTGTTCAGTCTCTGAATTCACTCACTCGTTTTCATTCGCTCCTTCAAGAGAGCTGTATTAGTGGAGTAATGAAGGGAACAGTGAATGCGATTTTAGACACAACCCTTGTGTGTATATATTGCCCTCAGTTCATTGCCAGGTGTTGATCACTCTCTTTTTTATTTAATAAAGTTTACACTGCCATTAGATCAGCCTTGCCTCCCGTCGTCTCCCTGCCTGACTCGACGTTACAACAACATCTCATAACAATCTCCTCCGTGACTCACTTCTTCATTAGAGAGCGTTCTGTGACTGTTACAGGAAGAGGAACTGAAATAAATAACTAACAAACAAATAAATAACTGACAGTTATAGTCAGCTACTATAATAGATAAAGTAAATGTTAATCTAATTTTACATGCAAAGAGATCAGCCAATCAAAACAAAGGTCATTTGCATATTGAAAGTACAGTAGCCAAATCCTGTAATGCTCATGAAAAATTGCAAGAAACCTCAAGAGACATTGAAATGGACCTATAAAATAAAATGCTGTATCGGTGTAAAATACGGGCTCTTTAAAATACAAACAGCCTAAAAGCTGTCCTACCGCTCATGTATAGGAGACAGATGCCATTATCAGTGAAAGGTCTTTCTCAGCCCATTACATTACTGTGAAGTATTTGCACTAAATCAAGTGGAGTATCCAACGCATCAAATGATAAAAATCCCCCGCCGCGCCACACTGTCTGAAAAATGTCCCCTGGTGATATCATCTGAAATCCATCTCTTAAAACGCAGCTGTACCGCTGGCGTAATCATGATTTACCCGTGCTTTACATCAAAATCCTGCAAGCATTTTCCGTTTGTGAGGAACATGTGCAACATCCTCCACACAGACGCACGAGCAGATGGACCATACATGTCCGTCTCCACAGGAAACACACACATGACGGAGTCTCTCATCTCTGGGTTCCTGAACATATCCCACTTATGCTATTCAATCTGTATTACATCATAATCACATAAACTCCTCTCCTATAGAGCGCAACAGAAGTTAAAACGCCATTCATTTTCTCCATAAGGATAATGATTATTATAAGCTTTAAAGACGGTTGTTAATCCATTGTTGTTTCCGTTGAAGCCGTTGACCCACATTATTTCGGCGTATTTTTTTAAATAATCGTGTTTAACAAAAGAATTTGTGATGAAAATGACATTACTCAATAGTTTGCTCCCGTCATTTTCCCGGGAATATATACAGTACGTGGGTTCTGGAAGACATTTTCCATTGAACTCTTTGAAACCCCTATGAAAAAGCATGAAGTCTTCAACCAAACCAACCTGCTCATAATGAATCACAATACAACACAATTTGATTAAGAAATGAAGCATTAAAAGAACAGGAAAAAGCACGTTTGCCTAATATACACACAACAACAAGGATTGAAATTCTGTGGAGAATATAAACAGCTTAACAAACCTTCTAAATAATGAGATAATTAATCCATAATAAATAATAAAAATCTATATAATATTAAATAAAATATTATTAGCAGAGAAAGCTTACACAGCAGAGAAATGAGAAAAAATCACATAGAAAACATAGATATAATATTACACTGTTTTACTGTATTTATCATCTAATAAATTCAGCTTTAATCACAGGAATAAATGACACTTTACTATATATTCACATAGAAAACAGCTGTTTTACACTGATATAATATTACACTGTTTTACTGTATTTATCATCTAATAAATTCAGCTTTAATCACAGGAATAAATGTCACTTTACTATATATTCACATAGAAAACAGCTGTTTTACACTGATATAATATTACACTGTTTTACTGTATTTATCATCTAATAAATGCAGACCTGCAGATGTCCAGCTGTCTCCATCAGTGTGCGTGTGCGTGTGTGTGTGTGTGTGTGTGTGTGTGTGTGTGTGTGCCCCTGCTGGTCGCAGCTGATGTTCAGGAGTTCAGGTCTCAGAGTCAGTTTCTTCTGCAATCATTTTTTCCAACTTTGTAAATTAGTACGTTTCTAATGAGCTTCATACTGACACCTCTAAAAGCCAAGTGTGTGTTTTTGTGTGTGTGTGTGTGTGTGTGTGTGTGTGTGTGTGTGTGTGTGTGTGTGTGTGTGTGTGTGTGTGTGTGTGTGTGTGTGTGTGAGAGAGAGAGAGAGAGAGAAAGAAAGAGAGAGTATGTGTGTGAGAGAGAGAGAGAAAGTGTGTGAGTGTGTGAGAGTGAATGTGAGTGCAAGTGTGTGTGTGTGTGTGTGTATGTGTGTTATTAACAAAAAATACCGACCCCAAACTTTTGTCTGATAGTGTACGTTCTGTCATCATTTACTCTCATTAATGCCGTTCCAAACATACACGTCTCAATTCCGTCTTCAAAAGAAGATATTTCTGAAGTCTCTGCATGTTGTTTTGTCCAATAAATTAAACTCAGTGGTTTCCTAATGTTCTTCACACCCTTTTCTTTGGTGTTCCACTTTTGGGAAAACAAGGTGAGTAAATCATGACTAAATTATTCAATTTTGCATGAATTAAGGGTTTCAAACTTTTCTCATGAATATTTTACAAAGATCTGATTCCATTAACTTCACAAACTTCATCAAATTAGCATCTACACGTTCCTCAAAAGAGCGCACTGTTCTGAGGAGGGTTACACTAAAAAAAAAAGAGTTACCAATTAATTTTTCAAAAGCATGACATCAAGGAATATGCAAATGAGACGAGCTGTATCAACTAGAACGCAATCAAAACGCTGTTTCCATTAACATGACACTGTGACATCTTAGAAAAACACAGTAATTGAATTCTTGCACTGAAAAAAATTGTGTTAAATTTCCTTCAAAACTCAAAACATTTTCTCAATCTCAATTATAATTTCAATATAAAGTTACACATTAAATGTGAAATTTTGAAGTACAACAATTAAAATCATATTTTCTAGAATATGGCAATGAGATGAAAGGGAAGAGACGTTGTTAGAGGTCAAACCTTAGAATTCATTATATTTGCTTTTCTGTTCTTTTCTTTTTTAGCGTGACTGTGCAGTTTGAGTCCGACGAGCTGAAGGAGAACAACGTGCAATTAATGAAGTAAGAAAATTGAAAGAGAAATGCAGAATAAAATCAGGAGACACCCACACACACACACACACACACACACTCACACACTCACACACTCACACACTCACACACTCACACACACGCAGACACGCAGACACAAACATTCTCACACACACACACTCATACACAAGCAGACACACACATGCACACACACACACACACACACAAACACACTCTCATACACAAGCAGATATGCATACACACTCACTTACACACAAACACACACACACACAAACACACTCTCACATACAAGCAGACACGAACAAGCACATGCACTCACACTCACTCACACACACAAACACATGCACTCACACTCACTCACACACACAAACACACACAAACACACTCTCACATACAAGCAGACACACACAAGCACATGCACACACACTCACTCACACAAACACACTCACATGCACACACACAAACACACTCTCATACACAAGCAGACACACACACTCACATGCGCGCACACACACACACACACACACACACACACAAACACACTCTCACACACACACACACTCACATGCGCACACACACACACACACACACACACACAATCAGACACACACACTCACATGCACATACTCTAATACACAAGCAGACACAAATGCACACACACAAGCAGACACACTCACTCACACAGAGACATACACATGCGCACACACACACAAACACACTCTTATTCACAAGCAGATACACACACCCACATGCACACAAACACACACTCGCATCATTCGCTCTCATCTGTTCTTGTCTTGAATTAAAGGCTTGATTATTTAACAGCAGTGAAAAGCTTTTCTTTCATCAGAGCTGAAAAGTGACTCTCTCTCCACTTTGATTAATTTCCACTGAATTTCCACACAAAAGTGACCTCGTTCATTTGATCTGACCGCTGAACAGCAGTTAAACGGCACAACAGAGAGAGATGGAGACTGGGCAGATTTCCAGTTGAGTCTGAATGGGTGTAAGTCAGGTCAAAGCTGCCGGAGACGCCGTAATCTCAATAAAGCAAAGAGCATTTCCTCATATCCTCATAAACTCACAACCTGAATCCCGGGCAGTTTGATCCGCGCATATTATTTTCAGTGTACATCATGGTTAATTGCCGTGGCGAATACACAGAGACGACTCTCTTTATGTGTGTGCGAATCCTTTAGATGACTTTAAAAAGTGAACATTTACTTGACTTCGTGTTTTCCCAATCCTGACTTTCTTTGTTCAGAGGAACACAAGGAGAGTTTCACGGCACATTATTCATCTAATCAAAGTGAGAACAAAAAAAGCATGTCATCAAACTACATTAAATGACTGTTGCGCTGTATCGCAAAGCATGAGAAAGCTTATATGTAATCCATATAGTCCATATCCGTCTATATGATGAATTGTACACTTCCTGTGTGTCGTGTCCTTTTGTCACTTCCTGTGTGTCGTATCCTTTTGCCCCTTCCTGTCTGTAAGGTTATAGTTACACTTCCTGTCGGTGAGGTCAATTGTCACTTCCTGTGTGTCGTGTCATTTGTCACTTCCTGTCTGGTGTGTCGTGTTGTTTCACTTCCGGGTCCCTTCTGTGTTTCCTCTCGTGCCCTTCCAGCATCTGTCTTGTTCAATCACTCACTAGTTTGTCTTCTCAGGTGTTCCTCATTCCCACTGGTATGTAACCCTTGTGTGTTTCCCTTGTCTTTGTCGGTCGTCAATGTCGTCGTCACTCTGTTAGGTCTTCAGTGTTAATGTGTGTGGATGCCTTCTCCGAGTTCTTTCATCTCCTTACGATCCTTTCCAGGTTTTTGCACATGCATGCTTTTTCTGTTCTTATTTTTAGTTTATTTTTTTTATTTTATGAATAAAGTGAGTTTAAATTCGGAACCTGCTCCTCGTCATTGTTTCTCCGCATCACACACGTTCCGCAACTTCCGCTGTTTCATAACAGATAGCAGACTAATTCAGTTATTAATAAAATTATTAACACAGTTATTAGAGAGAGGGAGGGAGAGTCTGTGTCTCTCTTCATTGTTTGGCAGCAGCGTCTCTCTCTACTAATAGCGAAACTGTAAATTTATCTGATTCAAGAACAGCGCTGTTATTACCTAGATAGTGAGAAATGTCATGAAGCTTTTAACTCTTTCCTTGACGAATAATTACGTAATTTATGAGAAAACACTTTCTCTGTCATTGATAATATGTTTACCCTGATATACGGTAGGTGACGCTATTACGCATCTTAAGAGTCCTGATCAAAGCACATGTGAAGAAGAAGCAGAAACATGTAGATGCACATATGAAATAATGCAATCATCAACATTGAACAGCACAAAGCAAAACTGCCTAATGTTACTGACTGAAAGGTCGACACAGGACCAGCTTTAGGACTGTGAAGCTTTCAGGTGTTGATGGACTCCATCTGTGTTTTGATCATCGTTCTGAATCCGATCTGGATGTAGACTTCGACAGAAATGCATTTTTCTCAGCTTTTTGCTCAAAATGTTGCTTTTTTCTATGAAACTTACCCTCACTCAAGTATTGATAAAAAATGAATGTTTGAAGAGAGAATTAAACCTTTTTGTTGTTGTTGTTGTTTAAAAGCAGAGTCTGGTCTTTTTTATATATAATGCATGTTCAGATATTCATACAGCAAAATATATAATTAAAATTTTGGGGAAATTATGGTGGCCACTTTTTTCAAAAACACTGGCGGGCAAAGAGTGAATAAATGTCACCACACATACTGTGCACGATTAATCAGTGCGCATTATTCCAAATGATTAAAACAATGCTTTCATGAAAATGTAATAACTTTCTTCAACCTCTAAAATTAATTTTATGTTCTGATGATTGAAACAAGGCCACATGGGTAGGAAAAATAACTAGATTCATACATACTCATATTTTCTTGTCCTGTAAAAACACTTGCAGGCATGATACTTGTTGCTAGGGCATTGTTATGGAGTTGCTAAGGAGTTGTTGCTATGTGTGGTTACCAGGGCGTTGATACGTGGTTGCTTACAATGTGTAAAAATGCATAAATTTAAGTCATTATCAGCTAACCATATTTACCATTTTAAAGTTGCTAAGAAGATTCTATTGTTTCTATACAAGCCATTCTATTGCGTATCTTGTATTGGATGGATTTGATCAGACTACAGCCGGATGAAACTCAAAACATCACAGACTGAGGATTCCAGCTGTCACCAGTCTGTTTGTAAAGCAGGAAGTGCTGCACTGGAAAACAAAGACACATTTACACTAGAAAGGCTGTAATATCTGCATGACTCCAGCCCATTTGGGCAGAAACAGAAAATAATGAAGAAAGTTGCACGGCCCCTTGGAGATGCACTGCAGTGTCTCCACTGCTTCATAAGAAAATATACACAAGTTCTAGCATAAAGAGCAGATCTCATAACCTGAAAGGTTATCAATACCTAGCAGTATTGCTAAAATAATGACTGTTTTTGAGCAGATAAACCGAGACGCTCCAGACTCAGTCAGTGTTGCGGTGTTGAGCTGGTCGATACGCTCAACAAACAGATCGATGGTTTGAAAACACAACTGTGTTGATTTGACACTTTCAGGGGAATTAACTCACTAATGGCTTGTTAGTAAAATAAAAGATATGTATAAATATATAAATAAAGTAAAAAGATATGTAGTCCGTCATGCTGTACGAGCATGATTGTCCAAGTTGTCCGAGATATTTGCTCGAGATATTAGTGTTCGGCGACATTAAGGAATCAACATTAAAGAATCGAAAATACTGAGACAAATAGGGAGTTTGGCAGTTCCACTTCAAAAACGTCGACATGATAGTATTGGCGAGTTAACCGTGAGTCGAGATAAGTGAACTCCACTGTATATATATGTATGTGTGTGTGTGTGTATTATATAAAGTATACAAATATAGCCTAAAATGGAATAATATAAAAATAAACAAAAGATAAAGTTAATATTGTTTTTTTGCATGATGACCAGAATTTAGGGGGAAATATTGCTAAATTGTCAAAAATCTTAGTAGTTTTAAAAAGGGCTTAATTTTTCAAAATTTATTTTGTCTTCAAGATATCAATATAGCTTTTTTTCCTATTGATTTTAGGGTGAAGTACATGTGCATGAAATACAGTAAAAAGCATCTTAGTACTTATGATTACAACTTTAGACTCATAATGTGCTTCGACTTTGTCCCAAGTCTGAATCTGAGGACTTGAACAGCTCCTAGTACAGCGTCACATGTTGTCATCTCTTATTTACGGTAATTATGTGAACGCAGCATATGGCCCAGAGATGTTCTTGACCGTTTTTGTGAGATTCAACCCGTAAGAGACAAACTTTTCAATACACACACACACACACACATACACACACACACACACACACACAATTAGCCAGTTCAACTAAACAAGACAGGACTGTATGTTCTTAACTCGCACAGTGTCCTTTTGTGATTCTGTTATTCTGTGTGCGTCGTAGAGAAAGGGTTGCGAGATTGTGTCGCTCGTAAAGGTTCTCGTGGCTTTTTAAGGGCACATCCTGTGCCTCGTTAAGCCAGCTGTGTTCCCGCGCTCATCGGCGCTGCTGGCTGATAGAAGCGACGCAAACGCAAGCTCGCATCAAAACCCCGCTTTTATTCGTGCCCGTCTCCATCGCTCACTCCATCCACCCACGCAGCTCAGAGTTTACAATTCAAATGAAAAGGACTGAGAGTGAAAGTAGGTACAGAGGTTGCCATGGAGAACATGGCGGTTCGTCATTAATAATCATTCAAAATATTCTCATTCACCCTGAAGTCTGAGAAACAAAGAGACACGTCTCTCCTACAGGACCTGCGATATCCAGCGCATAAGCAAGTGCTTGCAGGTGTGTGTGTGCGCAGTAGTGTGTGTGCGCGCAAAGAGCTGTGTGTGTGTTGTGTGTGTGAGAATGCACTGTCTCCCAGATGCAGGCGAGCAAGTGAAGGGATCAAGAGAAAAGAAAGCGATCCAGACAAGACGAGAGAGCAGCCCAGTGTCACGATGAAACCATCGCTCCAGCGCTTACTCCACAAAACCACCACTAAAACATCTCCATCTGACAGCTTTTCTAACCTCGCTTTGGATTATTTCTCGGCTGCGAACACCTCGGTTATCTTCACACAGAATAACTGGAATAATGCAGGACCACCTTAGAAAAAAAGGTTCAATTGGGGTTTCCTACTCAATTTGAAATGCCAGAAAGGTTCTGCTATAGCTATTCTGCTAACTATTGCATAATTCTTTCGCGTTTAAGGGTTTATTTAATTTGTTTCTAGTGATAAAGTATGTTTGCGAGAAGTTCATAAAATGTAATAAATGTAATAAAATAAATTAAGTTAAATTCTAATTAAATCCATAAAATGATGGGAATCCCCTAAATGTCAGGTTCGTAGGAAGAAGGGAAGAGCGAGGACTCAAGGATGCAGGTTACGGCAAAAACTACCCCGTGGGGGAAAAAACAAGACCGACTAACTGAAGAACTAAACAGACTAGACTTAACTTGGAGAACAGGAACCGACAGGCAGCAAAAAAAGAACAGGTACGAGAAAGGCGCGACACCGGACAGCAAACACGAGGAGATTAAATACACACAGGAGGAAGGGTAATTGAATCGGAAAACAGCTGGGACAAATTTAAACTAATGACAAGGAAACAAGGAGAGAGGTGAACACAAACACGCAGCCAATGCGAACGCACATCGCCGCGTGTTCACACTAAACAAAGACGGTGCGCGGCTGGTGACAACCAAACTGCGCACGCGACACCAGAACACAACATGAAAGCAAACACGAACCACGTGTTTACAACACTGCACAAAGACACGAGAGCACACGGTACAAGCACAGCTTGAAACCGCGCCAGTCACATAACGCAGAGCGCGCGAGAACGAGCAACCACTCGTCTCGTGCGCTCACAACAAGGACGAAACACGGGTCATGAATGTTCGAACCCCGACACAAAACCGAAACCGATCTGATCTGGGGATCGGACACTATAACCCGTACGCAAGACATTACACAGACAAGAGTGCACGTGACTCGAACACACAAAACTCAAGACATTACGGTAGTGTCAGTGTTCTGCCACAACAACAAGAATTTACTAGAGCGAATGTGGCAGAACCCTGACACTAAAAGGTTCTCTATATGTGCCTTTTCAATAAATAATCTCTTTATAGACTCTTTCGATTTTAACTTTGTCATATACATGCTGCCACGCAAACACAAGCTAAGAAAAGATTACAGATGAAAATTCATTTTTCTTTGATGTTTAGAATTTTGATGCTTTTTGCTCGTAACAAGTAGAGAAATGAAAATTCCAAAAGCAAAAGTAGAGTATTTCGTTTAAAGGGAGCCAACTATGCAAAATTCCCTTTTTTAAGGTGTTTGAACACAGATGTGTGTGAACAATCAGCTTATAATGGTAAAAATATATCCACTCCTTTTTTATAATCTGCATAAATGATAAATAGTCTCTCCAAATGAGCGGTTCCAGATTTCCCTCTAGTCCGCCTGTGACTGCTGACGGTCCTTAAACCAAAGATGAACTCCTTAAACCACATTTATTCTATTTCTCTTTTCCGTGCTCTTCTCTGAGATTCTTCTCCTAATCGCACTATTTGGTTTTCTCTCCGTTACTCACTCAACTCACTCGCTTTCTCCAATCTCATTACACTTTTTCTGCTTTTTAAATTCCACCCAATTTAGTTAAGCTAATCTCTCTTCCCTCCTTCAATCACTCTCTCCACAGCTGCTTTTTCCTGAGTGGAAACAAGAGAGACGGAATGAGACGCAGACGGAGAGAGAGAGAGAGAGACGGATGCGAGCGTGGGAAGAGAGCTGAAGTCCTTGAGATCTTAAGTGAAGGTTACACTCCAGTAGATTCTGACACACACACACACAAACACACAAACACATTCTGTACTGACTGCTGATTACAAACACAATGGCTTTATTTCCAATGACTGTTGTGTGCACTTTCCCAGCATGCTTTGCTGGTGTCTCATAGAAGAGATGGTAATAACATGCCACATTATGTTCAATGTCAGTGCCAACCATCATTGGCGTATCATGACAGATCAAAATGTGTCAAACTTGAATATGCGCATCTTGATTTAAGAGCAGATTTTAACTGAATAAAAGCTATATTTCAGGCTACATTTCTCACACAAAACTACTGACAACTTGGTATATGGTGCATGTGGACTGTGCATGTGGTTTTATGGTGTAATTTTTGGAGCTTTACAGGCCCTTAGACACCATTCATTCACACTGAGCAGCAGTGTGTATATATCAAAAATATAGCTGCACAAGATTGGAACAAAATGAAAGATGATTCAGCCCAAAAAGAAAATTCTCTCATTATACTTTTACTTGCACAAGAGTATAACGGCCACAGAAATTTTAAGCAAAGTAAAATAACGTTTTAGTATATTCAGATTAGTCATTAAAATTTGTATTTTCTTAAGTTTTTTAAAAGTATTTTTTAAAGTATTTAAAAAAAAATTATACATTTATTCAGCATGGATGCATTAAATTGATGAAAAGTGACAGTAAAGACATTTATACCATGAAATACCATGAAAATTATACCATGAAAATTTCTATTCATCAAAGAATCATGACATAAAATGAATCTTACTAAGCATTAACCAGCATTACTGTTTTCAACATTGATAATAATCATAAATGTTTATTGCAAATTATCATATCAGAATGACTTGTGAAGAATCATGTGACACTGAAAAATACAGCTTTAATCACAGGAATAAATTATATTTTGACATTAAATATATAAAATAGAATATTATTAATTAATATTTTGATGTATAAAAATATGAGATAGGAGGAAAAAAGATTTCAATGCTTTTGCGTTCATTGCACGACGCGAGAAACAATGTATCAATGTAATGTATGTATCAACAATCCTGATCTATTACAGATTGACTCAGTCTGAGAGTCTATGTTTCGTCTGTTCATTAACAGGAATGTTGGTGTGAACATCTTTTCCTTTTCTCTCATTTCTCTTTATAGGTGTGTGTGCGTGCGTGTGTGTGTGTGTGTGTGACAGAGAGAGAGAGAGAGATTTACACTATCCTTATTAAGCACGGGAAAAATTCCAGATCCTCAGCTTTGGGGAACAGACTGTAAAGATGCTTACAACCCTGAACAACTCTCTCTCACAAACTCACACACACACATAAGCATAATAGTTTTTATACTGTACAAACTGTATCTTCTGTCCCCCTACACTAACCCGACCCCTAAACCTACCCATCACACAAACCATTTGCATTTTTACATTTTCAGCTAAGAATAATGTTTATTAATCCATTTCTCTGGTCGGGACAGACCATTGGCTGCTCCTCAGAGTGTAGGTGATCTCAGCTTTAACTATCCTTGTGGGGGCATTCGGTCCTCACAATGTAATATAAACCTCTATACACACACACAGGCCTTCGGAGTCTTAGAGATCAGACGTGGAGTGTGAGTCGGGCGTTTCTGGAGTCGTGGAATACGGTGGGATGAAAGGAGAGCAAATGGAGTGGGGGGGGGCAGTACATTGTGTGAGAAGAAAAGTAACATGTTAAGGTAGAAGAGCAGAGTAGTTATTACTACAACTAAGAGAGAGCCAACTGATTTTAAAAACATTTTAAACTGTAAAAAAAAAAAGGCAAGTAAATGAACTAAAACTCAATTAACCACAAAAAAAATTAAATAAAAATTAGAACGGACCGCGAGCTGAACACAACACCGGGCTTTAAAACATCGTCGGGTGTCAAATGTCTGATTTTCCTGTCGCCGTTTGCTGAAGTTGGTCAGGGTTTGTTTTCACCTGAATGAACATGTTCAATCACAGTTTGTCGGGTCTGGACACTGTTCAGTCTGTGACATAAACCACAGCCGACGGGACTGAATATGAATGCGTGTTGTTATTCTACTCAAAATATCATACAGTAATACCTTGAGATACGAGCGTCCCGACATACGAGCAAGCCTTCGAGTAATGTTTGCTTTGAGATACGAGTAAATATTTGAGATACGAGCAGCTTACAGACGCTAGAGGTGTTCAGCACTCGGAGCAGCTCAAGCTCCTCATTTATGGGTAATTGCATATGATCTCCACTAGAGGCAGCTTGGTTTTACAGCGGGGGTTACCGGGGGCAACGAGTGATTCACGAGTATTAAACTGGGAGCAGCACGAGTTATGAGTGTTCAATAATAATAAATATGAGGTTCTGAGTCTATCCAACACACAACACGGGAAGAAACACTACACTTCCGTATTGTGTTTGCATTATCTACGTAATCCCTCCTCTTCCTCCTCCTCCTCCTCCTCCGCACATGCCACCATTATCCGCTACTGTATCGTCTGTCTCGAAGTTAAGAACTCATAATTAAAACCAGATTTTATTTTATATCACATGAATCCTCATATACTATGACTATGACTATTACTGACTGATTATTTTGTATTCATGACATAAATTAGTAAATTGCTTTCACTGCAGCTGAATTTCATCATAAACAATAGACTGGAGTGCCTGGAGTGTGTAATCTCTCTAATGAAACAGTTTGTCCAGATCGTAAATTCAAGTAACCATCCTGTCTTTCCCATCGCAGCCAACCCACAAATCCCCGTTCATTCTGTTTCCATCTTTTCGGGCAAAAGAGGACATGTGAAGGACATTCTGACTCGAAGTTTGTCAGTGTCTGCTGGGGAAGTGTGAGCATGACTAAATCTAATGATTGTAAATTTGATTGCCTGTGTTTTTGGCGTCTGTGAACTAGCCTTAAGAGAATACGGGCTTGACTCTCGTTGCATATTCATACAGACAGTATTCGATGTGAACGCGACATTTCGACACTCATACCTGTAAGTAAATGCAATTGTCAATCCCAAAAACTGACCGTGTGAATGTAAAATCTATTTCACACTTTCAATACCTTTTCGCTCTCTTTACATGTGTCCACACACATACTTTGCAGACATCTTAACGCACAATTCCCATCTGACACTAAAGATGCCACACTGACAGAATTCAGATGACACTTCTGAAACCAACACCATGCGCCTCAGCGCTGTCATGTGTGCAGCTCTGCACTGGTGCAGAATAAAATAAATCATATTTTAGTTGTGCGTTTGCACTCTGCATTGGATGTGATGAGATAAAAACGTCACTTCTATGACATAATACAATAGACAACCATTGCAAGCCTTTTCAGGATACATGAAATGAACAGCGTGACCATAAAAGACTGAAACAGACAAATGAATCACTAGCTGAATCCAATTCTCAAGGCATTTAATATTCTGATCCGATTGTAATGAACTGATCAGAGTCTAATAAATGATTCACTACTTCAACTTCACAAAAAAGTGACTTATATTTCAATTCTTGTAATGAATTAATCAAAAAGATTCAAAAGTTGAATCATTGTAATTGTAATTCATTCACACACACACAAAAATGACTCTTTCGATCAGATTCCTGTAATGAATTGGTCAAAAAGACTCACAATCAGTCTTATGAACTTATTCTTCAAATGACGCACAACTGTAGCTGAATCCAATTCTCAAAGAAATTACTTGTATGATCTGATTCCTGTTCTGATTTGGTCAAAAAGACTCAAGTTAAATCAATCTACTAAATTGACAAACGAATGACACTTATGACTGGTGAGAATGGGTCTAAAAAGACACAAATCCAATTACCGTATTTTCCCGCATATAACCGCAGGGGTGCGCGGGTTATACAAGGGTGCGGGCTATATCACACATTTTTTACACATAATAATATTTCAATATATTTGTTACGTCCCTAAGGACGTAAGGTTTTTTTGCGGTATTTTCTTTCTGTTTTTCTTTCTTGCGAGGGTTGTTGTCTCTGGCGCTTGTACTGTCACTCTGACAGCTGGCGCTGATAGGCTGTCTGACCTGTCAATCATGCAGGAAGACGTGATTGGCTGTGCTGCATGAGGGCGGGCTCTTCTCATCCGATGATCAACACCTGTAGAATCGCTTCTTAAGGGACGAGCTGCTGCACAGCGGGAGACACTGCTCTTTCTTTTTCTTCTGATTCTGACTTGTGTTTGTTTTCCTATTTTGTGAATTTCGCACACAAGCACTGTGTACCGAGCTGAACAGTTATTCAAAATTTGAAATGTGAATTTACACAAAAAAGTGTATAGGTGCGGGTTATATAAAGGTGCGGGTTATACAAAGGTGCGGGTTGTGCCAACAATTTTTTTTTTTTTTTTTCAAAAACCCCATGGGCTATATGGGGGTGCGGATTATCTGCGTCTGCGGGTTATATGCGGGAAAATACAGTGGTCATTGAACCCAATTCACAATTATGATCTGACTCTTGTAATAAATCGGTCAACAGGACTCAATCTTTTAAGCTGAATGAGTCTTTACCCAGTTACTGGTTTACAGTCTGACTCACATCTGGATGTAACTGTAACAGCGCACTCACCCTCGGTGTGGATGGCAGATACGTAGGTCCAGTTGTATCTCTTCACTATGTCCACCATGGCTCTGGCCTGCTGGGCGTCCGAAGGCACGACCCTCATGAAGTATTTGTACAGTGATTTGTCGCTGAGGTCCATACTGGTGGCGGAGTATGCGATCTGAGGAATGTTAAACAGCTGCAGCAAGTTCTGCACTTGAATGGCCACGGAACTGGAACCCGGGCCGATCAGCCCCACGATTGGCTTCTTCCCCTTCATGGGCGTGGCACTTGGATCGGCACACCTGGTCCCGCCCCCGGCCTCTTCGCTTTCGTCAGCGGCGACGAGCGAGTCGCGTATGAACTCGATGCTTTGCTCCAGAGCTACGGCAGAATGCCAGCAAGAGTCTCGGATCTCGCAGCCCAGCGTGACGTTGGGGAGGATTTTGGGGTCGGCGTTGATTCGGTCCAGCGTGTGCATCATGGCCTCGACGCGCTGGATGCCGTACTGCTCCCGAACCGCTCCGCATTTGCGCTCGTGCACCTTGTCGGCTGGCGGCTGGTGGTGCACGGAGAAAAGTGCGCCGATGATGATGTCACCGGGTATGTGGGCAACGACGCGCCGCTCGTTGGTCTGGGCCGCCGCCGCCAGGGGCGTCAGGCGCCATAGCAAAACGGCGAGGGGATAGAAGCTGACCATGTTAGAGTAAATCAGAGGGCGTTTATGTATTCCCGTTCTATTACTCACACATTGGTGCCAGAGATGCGAGGACAGGGATGCTGATAAGACGGAGAAGTTCAGTCCAGCTGCTTCGTTCCTTCTCCAAACTTTCCGGGTTTGACTACAACGAAAGGAGATTCTGGAATCCTGTGGCTTTGAACTGCGCTGTCATTTGTCCGAGAGCTTCTGCGACGACCCTGAGCAGGATGCTGGGTCGTTGCCGTGGCAACCGCAAGCTGGGGACGGCATGAGATGAGGGACCTCATAACCTTGAACGAGAGGAGATGGACACAGCAAAATTATTACACGCACAAACGAAACATGAGAAATGTCGAGCCTAAAACGAACACACACATGCCCGACTTGCTATATTTGATGAAACCGTTCTATTGCATTCTGATGCTACACTGAAACAAATCTAAGTTGTGAATAAAACGATTATTGGAGTATGATTTACATGACAATACTTTTTATTAGTGCTGTCAAATTGATCAATCCAACATAAAAGTTTGTGTTTATATGTGTATATATACAGTCTGAAAGTGGAACGGAAAAGACAACGCTGTTAAGAAATACTGAGAATGCTTTCAGGGCCTCGACACAAACAAAAAACACTAATATTAGCCATCAGACTCATTCATTCCAAAGTGCAGACATGGAGACCAAAAATGAAGTGACAATTTTTCACAATAAAAGATGAATAGACTTGCACTGTGTGGTTTTTACAAGCAACTCCTTTTAGTCTCGCAGCAATGGCATCGGAATAAATAAATAAAAATTCCCTCAGCTGCATCCAAGGGCCAGTTTCACATGCCAAACCACAAGACGGGGTCCATTAGAAAGACAGCACTCTGTCACAATGAAAATGCTGTCTCACTTTCGGATGAAACATTATGGCAAGGGAAAATAACTAATGCATCACACTGAACCATCCTTCTGCCTCCGGCATGGAAGAAACAATAGGAGGGGAAACAAACTGCAGGCATTCGCAGTGCAATCAAGCTGGCGTTCAATGCACACTTCATTCAAATGAATGCAAACGTGAGGCTGAGAGTGCGGAGAGCGAACGGGACGGATGAGAGTGAACGACCTTGCCGTTGATCACCGAGAGAACGGGAGCTTCGCGCTGTCCGCGGTGCTGAAACGCATCACACTGCAGTGGCCAAAGAACTCCATGTGCTCAGTCTAACGCACCTCACAAACAACCCCAGCCTTCAGAAGGTCCGGCAGACGTCGCATCTCTAATAAGTCAAATATAGGAGCATGCATGAAATTGCACAAGAAGTCGCATTGTTACCCATGCAACCGCTCGCTCGATAATCTGCAGAGGGAGAGAGAAACGGAGCGCGCTCCTAATTCCAGAGCATCCTCGCTTCCACAGACCCAAACTCACGCGCACAGGTTGTCTGTGGTGATGTTTCGGTGACGGTCCTTCTTACCTGCCCCGCGCCTCAGGTCACAGATGGCGCGTGCTTCCCACAGGTGATTCGTCGGCGGGTTTTGGGGGGTCGGTATCCCGGTAAACGGCGGGGCACGGGAGAGCCACAGCTGTAGTGTCGTCTCGTCTTGTCACGCACTAACACTGGCGAAGCGTGAGCAGGCACACACATCCCAACCCCTCCCACCTGTGAACCCCGAGACCGGCTGCATCCAACTGCAAGCCTGCGTTTCTCCTCGTATCATTGCATGTTTAAAAGCGGGGCTTTAATATGCAAGTGACCCATGCTTCTGGATGCCTTGCTGTTGTGAATGAGCGCAGGTGGTGGTCTTGCATGCAACTGATCCAATCATCTTCTTTTTGTCTTTTTGATCAAAAAATAAATTAAAACGCGATGGGTCCACACACAGTCCCTTGCGGTACCCCATCTCAGGCGCAGACCAGCAGAAGACCACCACCTTGTGGCACTTTAGTATTGGGAGTGAGGCTGAAATCACCTCTTTCCAAAAGTCTAAGGGATGATGTTTGACTAATCCAGAGGATTTAAAGCTGGAAGGATCAGATCAACACAGATGCACAAGGAGGTAATGTGATGGAAAATTAACTGATTTTTTGTTATTATCATCAAAAGGATGTTGTTGTTGTTTACTCACCTTCATGTCCAAACCTGTATAATTGACTTGCTTCTGTGGAACATTAAAAAAAAAAGAAATGTTTTGAACAGCCATCGGGTGTTTCTCAAAATATCTTCTTTTGCATCACACAGAAAATAAGTGAGGGATGAAATGATAAATAGCGAGAAAGTCATAAAGAAATGAAGAAAGTCATAAAGAATTTTTTTAAAGAAAATGACTCCTTTAAAATGTGCAGACTGTCAGATTTCCATAGAAGACAATAAAAGAAAAAAGGGTGAACACTTAACAGAAGAGTGAGGTTATTCCAATAATGTAATTTGGGAAATAAACAACAACAACAACAAAAAAACAGTATTATGATTGAGTTGGTTTCAATGACATTCTCTATAAAGCATGACCAACACCAATAATTACACGTTTATTTAAAATTATGCCAAATTATTAATAAATAATAAAGTATATATACACACACACACACACACACACACACAACTGTGCAAAAGTCTTAGGCATGGTTGCATTTTCACCCTAATAAAAGGTTTAAGCCAGTTATTTCCATCTTTCGCTGTAGTGTGTCGGTAGGAAACATAAGTTCACATTTCCAAACATTATTTTTGCCAATAATTGTAATAATCCAGTGATATTTTTGTC
Organism: Rhodeus uyekii; assembly: GCA_037043235.1. Classification (NCBI taxonomy): domain Eukaryota; kingdom Metazoa; phylum Chordata; class Actinopteri; order Cypriniformes; family Acheilognathidae; genus Rhodeus; species Rhodeus uyekii. The sequence continues at coordinate 1,428,471 of JAWRVZ010000171.1, read as the reverse complement.
TGCACAAGGATTCTGACAACAGCCGGTATATGATCTGATCTCTCCATCATCGAGTCTGTCTGGGATGACATGAAGAAACTGCAGTTCTTTGCAGGAAGCGTGTTGAAGACGTCGCTGCAGTTCTTCCAGATTTAGTGCGTCTCAGTTTGATTCTTCATGTAACAGACAGACAGATTCAATGATGGAGAGATCAGATCATATACCGGCTGTCGTCAGACTCCTTGTGCAGACAAAAATCTCTCTGCATTATTACAATTACTGGCAAAATTGTAAAATGTGAACTGATATTTCCTACTGACACACTACAGCAAAATATACAAATACCCCATTTTTGTGCAAGTGAAAATACAACCATCCCTAAGACTTTTGCACAGTAGTGTATATATCCTGTTATTATAATAATGTATATATATGCATATGTATTAGTTATGCCTGATGGTACATGTGAGAATATGTTATTTGGCAACAAGAATTTGGCTGCTTGAATTAATTGACTCATCTTACCAGCAAATTTAATCTTCTGGGGTTTATCTCAAACCAGCATGATGCTTTGAAAGCATCCACTCGATCTGGAAGAACGCTCCAACTCGATTAATCCATGTTTTCTCATGGCAACCGCAGCTTCGTTTTCCCGCTTGTTGTCACATGACGCTTGAAACACAAAACGACGTGGTTCGCTAATTGCAAGGTGTGTGACACCTGTCGTATCCTAACTGTGCATCATCGTATGTGTGGGCACAAGTGGATAAAGCGGTGGCTGGTTTACAGGATGGGGCTTTTTAACCAAAGTGGCTTTGGGTTTCGCGCAGGATTAAATGTGCCCGCCAACTGCGTGCGCGGGATTAACGGCCATTAAAAAGCCAAAACCACTCCAGCAGCTTCTTGTGATGTTTTCCACAAAACAGAGAGTAAATCTCTCAAATATATAGGCTATCTCTCCAAATTTCACTCAAATCAACACCTTCTTGTTTGGGTGAAAAGAGCATGAATTCCTGTACTAGTGTAGACTGGTTTAGTGCTGGTCTAACATCGCTTTAACCAGTTCAACCAACCAGGTAATTTTCTTAATCTCACAATGTTGCCTATTTCTTTTTAACGTCTATGGTGGTCTTTAGTAAGCCCCCCCCCCCCCCCCCCCCCCCCCCCCACCCCCACAAGACAGATTACAGACAGATTAAAATCTGCTCCCATATTCATATTCATATGCAAACATCTAAAAAGAATAAACCGTATGCTGAACATTAAGCCCACGCTAAACCCAACCAGCTTTCAAATCTTCCCAGAAAACAGTGAAGCCATGCACCGAGAACGATACAAATACTCTGAAATACAAGGTTTAACTAATGAAGGGTCAGCAGCAGAAAGGACAGCTGTGTTTTGCATGACTGTTCGTTTGGGGCATGTTGTCACAAGCATTTTAGAATTCATACAGTTAATAATTGCATCATCTGTTGGCCAAAACAATAGTATGACATGGTATATTTTGCCGTTTTATGGATCATTTTATGTTTCATTACCTGGTTGCACACGCACATCTCAGAGAGTCTATCTGATGTGTGTTTATATCTGGAAGACGTATTTTTTAGGGAGTTTGTTCATCTGCAATACGTCTCTAGGACGTTTCAGGCCAGACGTTAAACAGACATTTAGAAAATGTTTTAAAGATGTTTATGATTTATAATGGATGTAAAACTGACATCTTAAAGATGTTTCTCAGATGTTTGTTCACAGCAGATGCTTTCCAGCTCTTTAGCAGATGTATTGCAGACGTATGTTAAATTTTACCCTATAATATGCCATTTAATGGCAGGTTCCCATTATCTGCTGTTGTCATAAAAGGTCTGAAATTAATTTTAGCAATAATAATAGAAATGTTCAATCGTTTTTTCGTAGCATAGACTTTAAAGTACAGTGGTGTGAAAAAGTGTTTGCCCCCTTCCTGATTTCTTATTTTTTTGCATGTTTGTCACACTTAAACGTTTCAGATCATCAAACAAATTTAAACTGGATCTTGTTTTCCCTTAATAATAACAAGATTAATTTAAAAACTGCATTTTATGATTTACTTGTGAGTAATATTTAAATTTGTTTGATGATCTGAAACATAAGTGACAAACATGCAAAAAAATAAGAAATCAGGAAGGGGGCAAACACTTTTTCACACCACTGTATGTGTTCAGATATAGACTTTCAAAAATACATTGCCTTTAAAAAAAAATATTAGAAGTAAAATGACAAAAAAAACTTCTTTTAGAAGACCCTTTAAATTACCACTTTTGTTAATAACCCAAAAAGTTATCAGTTATTAAACCTGGCCAATATATCAGTCCATCAATACTAAGAGCACGCAAAACCCGAAATCAGAAAGCACATAATCCGTCTGTGAGTCCGGTTCCCTTGACCGCTGTGCGTTCATCCAAAAGATCAAAGATCCGGCAACCAGCGTTGGAATGCCTCTAATAGCATTACGCTTGTTAATTATAGAATTAGCATGATTGAGACCGCGGCATGTAGGCTTGTAATAAATTATGCTCAGATGCTGGAAAGCTTCCTAAATGCTTCTTAGAAAGTACAAGAGTAATTGTTCAGTGGCTTCTGGGGTCAGGTTACTATGGCAACCCCTCCCAATTGCTCTTAAAGGCGTAATGACGAGTAATCAGAGGCTCAAGTGCGTAATTGAGTCCTCGTGCACATGCGAGAACACACACACACAAACACACGCACATTAATATAAGCAAACTGCAAATTAGTCAAACATTCAAAGTGCAAACAAGGCCTGAAAACACACACACACACAGTAATCTAAACACAGAAGTCATTCACAAGGACTTCCTGAATTACTCTTTAACTTTGAACTCAAAAGCTGGACGCGTGCGTGGGAAGAGCCGCTCAAACTGGTGTGAGAGTGACTCACAGTCTGCAGCGCTGCTTCATGGACTCACATTAAAGGCTGTACTCCTCGCTTCTCACGCTGGGTGGGATTTCTAGAAGGTTTTAGAAAGGGTCTGAAACGAGTTGTGGCTGCGTGCCGTAAATTTAGGAGGAGGCGCCCAGATACACACATACATCTGCAATACGTCTGCTAAAGAGCTGGAAATCATCTGCTGTGAACAAACATCTGAGAAACAGCTTAAGATGTCAGCTTTACATCCATTCATAAATCAAGACATTTTCTAACTGTCTTTTTAACGTTTGTCAGGAAACTTCCTAGAGACGTTTTGCAGATGAACAAACTCTCTAAAAAATACGTCTTCTAGATGTAAATGAACATCTCTGAGATGGACGTGCTATCAGAGACGTTTCTGGGTCGTAGCGCTGGTTTATGATAACGTTTTGTAGGCTTTAAATCCTAATCGCAGAATGCATCATATCCTTGTATTATTCCATCTGAGGGTGGCACTCTAATGATGATTGACAGACTTTAGCACAAACAAATACATGGAATTGAATTAATGTAGTATTTATTGGATCCGAATGTTGTTTTATGTTAAAAGTTGTGTAGGAACTCCAGTGAGGAAATAAAATCATGTCTATTCTCAGAACAAAAATAAAACAAACACAACAGAACTACTGACTACTGTATATGAAGACTATTCACAAGAGCGCGTTTAAATGCTACTCCACATAAGAAGAACAGACACACCTATTAGCCACTGACCTGATGTAGACAAATAGCTGAAACAGACGGATATCGACTTGGCATAGAGCCAGCCAGGTTTACTTGAGGTAATGTGAAAAAAAGTGGCCAGTCAAAAATCTGCCTCAATGGATCTCATTTAGAGCGAGCTGCAGTTCCAGTTTTCACCACAGAGTCGAGTATTGAGTCGGCTACCCCGATACAGTAATACCTTGAGATGTGAGCATAATCTGTTCCAGGACCGAGCTCGTAACGCTAGTTGCTCGTATCTCAAATCAGTTTTCCAATAAGAAATAACAGGGAAAAAATGAATCTGTTCCGGCCCTCTACAACTCCATTATTAGTGCTAATAACAATGGAAAAACATGTTTTTTAATGGCTATAGAGACACACACACACAAAACAATTATAGCATATAAGAATTCCTGTGATAAAAAGGAGGGATGGATAGCGTATACGGAAAAAAAATACAGAAGTGTAGTGTTTCTTCCCGTGTTGTGTATTGGATAGACTCAGAAGCTCATATTTATTATTATTGAACACTCATAACTCGTGCTGCTCCCAGCTTAATACTTGTGAATCACTCGTTGCCCCCGGTAACCCCCGCTGTAAAACCAAGCTGCCTCTAGTGGAGATCATATGCAATTACACCATGAATGTATATAACACACACCACAGGAAGACTCGCGGGAGATGCGTACGGAAGTGGACGAACATGTGAAGTGAAGGAGTGAGGTGCTTGAGCTGCTCCGAGTGCTTGAACACCTCTAGTGTCGGCATCTGTAAGCTGCTCGTATCTCAAAGCAAAAATTGCTCGAAGGCTTGATTGTATCTCGGAATACTCGTATGTTGGGACACTCGTATCTCAAAGTATTACTGTATATGCCTGCCAAATCCATGTGCTAAATGTTTATATATCCTGCTCACTTTATGACTTAAAATAGTCCGAAAATATTTTTAGCTCAATGCTTAACACGTTTACAATTTATTATCAATTTAGTGTATGCAGAGGTCTGTGTTTGGACAAATATTTTGGTGGGGCTCTGCGTCACCTGCCCTTACAGCAGAGCCAAGTTCAGCGGAAATCCCGCCCTCAGTCATTGAATCATTCAAGAGATTCATTCAGAAACACTGATTCATCCGGTCATGAAACAAGTGAATAATTTATGAGTGAGTCATTGAATCACTCAAGAGATTCATTCAGAAACACTGATTCATCCGGTCATGAAACAAGTGAATCATTTATGAGTGAGTCATTGAATCACTCAAGAGATTCATTCAGAAACACTGATTTTTTTTATTTTTTTATTTTTTTTATTAAACAGTACAAGACATCAGAGCATTAAATCAATACAGATACATGTAGAATACAAAAAAACAAAAAACAAAAAGAAGAGTACACAAACAGATAAATTGCCAGGGAAATAAAGCAACAACAATGCAATATAGGCTATGTAAACCTTAAGAGGACAAAAAGGATGAATAAAGAGAAACAGTTTTCATGGCTTTGGGATTAATAGAGCATTGGATAGTTTCGATATATCGGTCTAGATCATCTCTGAATAGAGAAAAGAGAGGTTTAGAGCCAGTAAATTTTTGTTTATGTATGTGAAATTATTCAGAAACACTGATTCATCCGGTCATGAAACAAGTGAATCATTTATGAGTGAGTCATTGAATCACTCAAGAGATTCATTCAGAAGCACTGATTCATCCGGTCATGAAACAAGTGAATAATTTATGAGTGAGTCATTGAATCACTCAAGAGATTCATTCAGAAACACTGATTCATCCGGTCATGAAACAAGTGAATCATTTATGAGTGAGTCATTGAATCACTCAAGAGATTCATTCAGAAACACTGATTCATCCGGTCATGAAACAAGTGAATCATTTATGAGTGAGTCATTGAATCACTCACTCAAAAATAGACTGCAGCAATTAACATTTTGTCAGAACATATGGTTTAAATTACGTTATTTTAATTAGTTGTGTGTTAGTGATTCTCAGTTTATCCAGCTAAATCAAGACCAGGAAAGCATCAGGCCAAAAGCATCAGTTTAGGAACCAACCAATGAAAAATCTAATTTAAATTTGAACAGAAACATCATAAAATGGTACACTGACCAAACACAACAACAACTGTTATCACCTATCACTTCATTATATATTACATATTTACATCACAGTCAGTGTTGATATTGTTAACTATAACTAACACTATTAAAAAGCATTTTTTTGAATGGAAAACTTCAAACTTTGTTTTAATTCTAACATTTCTAAGTATTAAAATGACTCAAACTGAAATAAAAATCAATTAAAGCTGAAAATAACTTTTCTCTACAGATTAAAATAAGCAAAAAGTAAAAATAACAAAAACTGAAACTGAAAACATCAAAATAAAGCAAATTCAAAACAAATACCAAATACTATACTAGTATTATAAATACTATAAAATTGTATAAATAAATACTATAAGAGTTGATACAGTAAGTTATACTAAAATATGAATCATAACTTACTTTAGTGTTATAAGAAGTCTAAGAAAGATCCCTCTTTGTAATCTGTCCCTTCACTCTCCATCATGTTGTTGAAACGGCGAATGTTCACAATCCAGTCCATTCCTGATGGATCAAATCTTTTCCCCATATTGGTTATTGTTGACTATCTGGTTTGACTTGTAAATATGTGTAAAAGACAGAAGCCTGGTGTGCTTGTGACGTGAAGGTGATGTTGTGAGTGGGCGGCGTGAGCCGAGAGGGATTATCTTTCTACAAATATGACAAAACCCGTAAATATGACAGTAAATCAATTATTCGATGGCATCTCTAAATGACACTGACATAATCTCTGTTGCCATAGAAACACTGATGATATATAAAGATCCTCGTGTCTGAAATGCTTCCACCAATAATGATGGCTGCACATGAGAGGCAGACGCATAAACACTTCAAGTTTGGGTTAGTAGAGTTTTTCAATGGTCTCTTCTGTTCATTTATTTGATTGAAAAAACTGTAAAAACAAAAAAACAAAAAGGGAAATATTCCAATTTAAAATAACTGTTTTCAATGCGAATATATGTAAAAATGTAATTTATTCATAAATTGATATGAAAATTGATATGAATTTTCAGCTTTGATCTATGAAATAAATTTGTGGAACAAATCTTTAAAAGTTTGGATTGGTAAAAAAGAAAAAGAAAAAAAAGGAAAAAAAGTATGCTTTCAAAAAAGTGTCTTCTAAAATTATGAAATATTATAACGAGTCAAAATAACTTTTCGATGTGAAAAATTAAAACTGCCTTCAGTATTAAGTATTAATACTTTTTTTTTTAAAGAGTAGTGTACAGTAGAGTGTGTGACAACTTGCCCCGGTCTAGCCCCTTTAGTTAAAGCCTTTCATAAGCTGTAGTTTCCACTGTGATCTGTTAAACACACCTGCTTTGTATTTGACCAACCAAACCGGTTTCATCCATATAAACTGAATCAACTTACAGAAGTCCAACTCAAGCCATGGCAGGAATGGCAATGATGAGGAAGAACAGCTCCATTCAGTGTGTGTCTTTGCTTTAATCCAGTGACGACTGGCAAAAGTTCAACTCACACTGTCCTCTGTTGACCATTTGTGTTATTACAGTCATATTCAGTGCTTATGAAGTGTTTGCTGATAGTCAGGCAGTGGACCAGCACATTTCATTGACATGAAAACTGATATTATTTTAGACATCTGGTTGTATACATCAAGCTTAGCTAAGATGCACACACAAAAAAAAACACCTTAATTGAATCTGAAGCCAGTACATGTGAAATTAGGCTAAATTATGCAAGTAGAGTTGGGTAAAAATGATTGATCTTTCCATTTTAATCGATTTGAGCCAATATCAATTCTCAAATCCCAACAATCAACCTTTATGGTCTATGAATGAACTGAATACGCGCATCCCATTCAATAATTCACAATAACTTTTGTCACTTCTGATATGAAACAAAGCCTCAGATTTCAAATTCTGTCCATTTTATTACGAAATTCAAATGATACCGTTAAGCGCTCTTTAATGTGTCGCAGAACTGATCATTTCTTCCTCTTTACTACTAGTTACAGCACCAAATAAACATGAATGAACATCAGAAGGTTTGTTGAAACTTACAGAAACGTCAAGTAATGTTGGATTCATCTCAGAAAAGCCATTCATTGACCATGAAGAGGAGTATTTTACTTTTACATATCCATTATATTTCCACTGTTCTTCAATAATATATGGATACATAAATCCATCAAGTTTTTATGACAGCCACCATTTAAATGTATATTCCAAAAAAATTAATTGCACCAGAAATATAATCTAGTCTTAAATCAAGATGCCAATATTGTTATTATGACTTGTCCATTATTAAGTTTGTATACAAATCAGTTAATTGTAACATTTAATATTACAGTAGTTTTTAATCTCCTTTTTTAGTTTATAGCATTTTTTTCCTTGGAGAAAATTTGTTATTTGTTAACAACTCGAATTCAATCAGAATCTAATCAAAGCTTGTGAATTGAAATCGAATCGAAAAATTTGTGTCAATACCCAGCGCTAGACGCAAAAGTCTAGGGGTTTCACCTCTAATAGTTTACAGAATTAAGCCCGTTCACACCAAGAACGATAAGGATATTAGCGTCCACACCCACGTTTATTCGTCATCTGCCGCTCTTTAAAGCTGGATTGATTCTGATTGGCTGTCAATTTTTTTTGTTAATCAGCTGGGGGGAAAAAAGTCGTTCTGAAAGTGAATCCAATGATATAATTTTTCTGTTCCTTATAGATGTGGTGTTGATTTTATTTATTTTTTTATCGTTATCTTTACAGTTCTCAGCATTGAAGTGGCCTTTTACAGGCGTTTACACCTGGTATTAAGAGACCCGAATATCCTCGGAAGTGAGTGTCATCAGATTTAACCACTTAATTCCATTTCCCAACGCTCTGTTGAATCTAACAATCCCAATATATTCAGTTTAGATATCCCCTAATCAAATGCAATTGCATTCAGACATTTCAAAGTGGCTAAATACTTTTATGGGCCACTCTTTGCATTATGGATGAAATGCACAACCCGTGTGATTGTGTGTGATGAAGCCTGACTGCAGAGACAGAGAAAGAGAGCCCACGGCTGCAGTAATCCTGTGACGCTCATTCCTCTGCAGCGTGCGGGATTATCTGGACCTCGTGCCCACTACACTAACATGTGACGGGCTTATGATTTGAGAAAGCTAAGAGCACTTATATGTGCAGCTTCCCAACGGCACGTGATAAAACATATGACGCACATACAGTCCTGCTCAAAAGTTTACACACCCCTTGCAGAATCTGCAAAATGTGAATTATTTTAACAAAATAAGAGGGATCATACAAAATGCATGGGATTTTTATTTAGAAATGTTCCGATTAAAATATTTTGATACAAGTATAATGTAAAAGAAGTTTAGGTATAGACAAAATAATAACTTAATTTATAAAAATGACCCAGTCAAAAGTTTACAATCCCTTGATTCTTAATAGTGTCTCGTTACATGAATGATCCACGATCATTCGTTTTGTGATGGTTGTGCCTTGTTTGCCCTGAGCAGTTCAGCTGCCCGATGTTCAAAATCCTTCAGATCCTGCAAATTCTTGCCTTTTTTTGGCATACTTGAACCCTTTCAATCAGTGACTATGTTTTGAGATCCATCTTCTCACACTGAGGACAATTAAGGGACTCAAACACAACTATTAAAAGGGGTTCAAACATTCAGTGATGCTGCAGGAAGAAACACAATGCATTAAGAGCCGGGAGTGAAAACTTCCCCCCAATTTTTTTTTTTAAACAAATTAAGTACAACCTTGATTTTCAAATTCCAAATGTTTTCAGCCCCGGCTCTTAATGCGTCGTTTTTCCTTCTGGAGCATCAGTGAATGTTTAAACCTCTTTTTAATAGTTGTACAGTAATACCTTGAGATATGAGCGTAATCCGTTCCAGGACGAGCTCGTAACTCGAGTTGCTCGTATCTTAAATTATTTTTCCATAAGAAATAACAGAAAAGTAATGAATTCGTTCCAGACCTCTAAAAAACTCCCTTATTAGTGCTTATAACAATGGAAAAACATGTTTTTAATTGCTATAGAGACACACACACACACACAGAAAATTATAGTATATAAGAATTCTTGTGATATAAAATAAAATGTGGTTTTAATTATGAGTTCTTTCCTTCGAGACAGACGATACAATAGCTGCTAATGACGACATGTGCGGAGGAGGAGGAGGAGGATGAGGAGGAGGAGGAGGGATAACGTAGATAACGCAAACACAATAGGGAAGTGTAGTGTTTCTTCCCGTGTTGTGTATTGGATATCCTCAGAAGCTCATATTTATTATTATTGAACACTCATAACTCGTGCTGCTCCCAGCTTAATACTGGTGAATCACTCGTTGCCCCCGGTAACCCCCGCTGTAAAACCAAGCTGCCTCTAGTGGAGATCATATGCAATTACCCATAAATGATGAGCTTGAGCTGCTCCGAGTGCTGAACACCTCTAGCGTCTGTAAGCTGCTCGTATCTCAAATATTTACTCGCATCTCAAAGCAAAAATGACTCGAAGGCTTGCTCGTATCTTGGAACACTTGTATGTTGGGACGCTCGTATCTCAAGGTATTACTGTATTTCAGTACCTCAATTGTAATTGGAAAGGTTTGTAAAAGATGCTGGAAAACTGAAGAATTTGCATATCTGAGGAATATTAGGCAGCTGAACTGCTCTGGACAAACAAGGGACTCAAGAAAAACCGTCACAAAACAAAAAAACAGTCGTGGATCATTCAGGTAACGAGACCTTATTAAGAATCAAGGGTTTGTAAACTTTTGAACAGGTCATTTTTATAAATTCTGCTATTCTTTTGTCGTGTGGACTATATGTAGACATCTATGTAAAATATAATACCCAGGACAATCCTAAATTAAATAAAAACATGCATTTTGTATGATCCCTCTTATTTAGTTAAAATAATTAGGGGTGTGTAAAATTGAGCACGACTGTAGCCTAAAAACACAACCGAGGGAACGTAAAACAAAAAGACCTGTACCATTTATTCTCAAACCCTTATTAAACTAGTTTTTTCTCTAAAACTGCTTTGGAACAATATGTATTGTAAGTACAATATGAAAATGGACTAAATTAAAGTTTGTAAGCTAAAAGTGTCTAAAGAAATCAATAAAGACATTAAAACGGTACTCATTCCAAACCACTAAATTACAATTAAACACATGCTTTTCCATAAAGGACTAAATATGGATGTGGTCATAAGTCTACACATTTGCAGAACTTTTGAATAGATCAAAATGAGAATTAATAAAAATGTACCTTTTCAATAAACCACTGTTCAAATGTTTGTGTCAGTAAGACTTGAGCAAATATGCATTACATTCGACAAAAGTGACAGTAAAGACATTAATAATGTTACAAAAGATTCTTTTGTACAAACTATTCATAAAAGAATCCTGAAAATAACATGCATCACAGCCTGTATCAATGAATCAAAGGCAAAAGCTTATTAACGGTGTTATTGGTTACTGGTTATTGAGTTAAAATGAACGATCTTTCACGAAAGCTGTTCCTTCCCGAGCAGCACATGAAATGATCTCGCACTCGACTCAAGCACAAGCATTCCAGAGTCCCGAGACTGAACACGAGCGGGGGTCACCGATTTTATCCCTAGCATGTGATACAGGGGTTGTAAGTGTGTGTGTGAGACCCACAGGGGTTGTAAGTGTGTTGAAAGGAGGCTGTGTGTGAAGAGAACGAGCGTTGATGAAGTTCTCCATGTCTAATGCATCTCACTCTCGTTAGAGTTCATCATGTCTTTCGGTCTGCTTGTGTTCTTCTTCATTCAGTTCTTCAGCCAGTCTCTCCAGCAGTTTCCCCGGCCGTGCACAACCCCGGACGTCCTGCAGAGCAAGCGCTGCTGTCCGGCTTGGCCAGGCGATGGTTCGGTGTGCGGATCCCTCTCGGGTCGAGGCTTCTGCCAGGACGTCACCGTCTCAGACTTTCCCCACGGGCCGCAGTTCCCTCACTCCGGCGTGGACGACCGTGAGCGCTGGCCACTGGTGTTTTACAACCAAACCTGCCGGTGCGCCGGAAACTACATGGGGTTCGACTGCGGCGAGTGCAAGTTCGGTTACTTCGGTGCCAATTGCGGGGAACGACGGGAGTCTGTTCGCAGAAACATCTTCCAGTTGTCCGTGTCTGAAAGGCAGCGGTTCATCTCGTACCTGAATCTGGCGAAGACCACCGTCAGCCCCGATTACATGATCGTGACGGGCACGTACGCGCAGATGAACAACGGCTCGACGCCCATGTTCGCGAACATCAGCGTGTACGACCTGTTCGTGTGGATGCACTATTACGTGTCGCGTGACGCGCTGCTCGGGGGTCCCGGGAACGTGTGGGCCGACATTGATTTCGCACACGAGTCGGCCGCCTTCCTGCCCTGGCACCGCGTTTACCTGCTGTTCTGGGAGCATGAGATCCGGAAGCTGACGGGTGACTTTAACTTCACCATCCCGTACTGGGACTGGCGGGACGCGCAGGACTGTCAGGTGTGCACGGACGAGCTGATGGGGGCGCGCAGTCCTCTCAACCCAAACCTGATCAGCCCGTCCTCCGTCTTCTCCTCCTGGAAGGTAAACACGAAAACAAATTCGTTTTTTACGTGCTTGCTCAAGAATACAGTATTGTTTAGTCGTTTTACCCTCTAGTAATGTTTGTTCTATTCAACATTTGGCTTTCCTGTCGCTCAAACAGTAGATGATGGAGCTTGCAACATCAAGGTCATGGGTTCGATTCCCAGGGAAAGCAAGAACTGATTGGAATGTCAATGTGTTTCTTGAATGCAATGCAAGTCGCTTTGGATAGAAGCGTCTGATAAATGCATGAATGTGAATGTAATTTGGAATTGCATTTCAGGACAAAAACCTGAATAGACAAACGCTTGTTTTCTTTTGAAAACACACAAAAAAAATTGTCCGTTTTACAGTGGCTCTTGGGCAAACAAGTGAACGCAATGAAACTACTGCATTCAGACAAAGGAAAAGTATGTAAATGAGGCAGATAATAGCCTGTAATGTCATTTTAAATTGAAGTCACTTTTTAGGATTGTGAAAAGTGAAGAGCTGGTTGGGGAATGATGATGATGATAAAAAAAATTCACAAAAATGTGAAAATAAAAACTTTTTTCTTCTTTTTACTATTTAAATTAAAAATGCAATAAACCTGATATAAATATTATATTTTTTTAAAAAGTCCATAATTACCCACAAACATCTTCATTTGACATGATTCCTTAACAATACATTAGGTTTTTGTTCAACTTATTCCTCCAGTAACGATAAGTGTGTTAGATGGTATTGGAGGAAACGTTGGATACAAAAAAGTTACAGAACTCATAATTCCATTCAAATTAAATTAAAATAAAGAAATTCAAATAAAAAAACTAAAAATATCTTTTCATTTCCAACAAATATCGAATGATTATTATGGATATCATTGATTGCATTTGCAATGGTTGTTTATAAAGAATGTATCGTAAATAAATACATTTCATTAAATTACATTAAAAGGATTCATATCTTTTATTAATTTCATTGTTAAAAGAAAATAATCTCCACAATTTTCAGTGCAAGTCTATAAGAACTAAACACATGGAGATAATAATAGAAATAAACAATGAAATGAAAAGAGCTCAATCATGCTTATTTGCTGGGATTTGGTCATATAATGTCAGTTGTTAACAGATATGATGTCACACATTCCTCCGAGAGCGCAGCGCCCGAGGACGTCGTGGTGTGTGACGATGCGTTTATGAAGGGGAGATTGTGTGACGCAGCCTCGAGCGCAGTGAGATTCGGGTGTAGTGAGCGTCACGAGTGTGTCTGAATCCTAAAACCACCATTAACTTCAGCACTGACCCGCTCATGGAGCCAAAGCCTCTCTCTGTAAGACGCTTCCCGTTCACATTCATAAAACGCGTTCATGAGCCCAAGTTTTTAGAGTAAAACAGGCACTGGGTGATTATACTGACAAAATTGAAATTGATCTTGATTAATATGAATATAATGTTGCAGTGGAACAAATCTTTAAAAGTTTGGATTGGCAAAAAAAAAAAAAAAGAGTATGCCTTCAAAAAAAGTATCTTCTAAATTTTTGAAATATTATAACAAGTAAAAAAAAAATTTTTCTATTTGAAATTCTAATTGCCAATTTAAATTTTTTTAATTAAATCTTAATTTTTCCACATATACAAACTTTTTGGTATAAAATGTTCTTTAAAATTGAATTAAGAAACCTAGATCCCAACTTGGGTCAGTGTTATTTTAGTATAACAGATTATATGTAGTTATATATAGTTTTTATATTTTCTGATTTCATTATAACTTTTGTTAAAGTTTCAGTAATTTAGTTTTTTGTCAATTTTATTCTTTCTTTTTTTTGTCTATATAAATATAGACAATAAAATTCTATATTCAGTTTTAGTCAAGTTAAACTCAATGAAAATGAGAAATGTTTCCTTGGCATCTAGTTGAATTAAAAAAAATATAGATTATTATTATTTTAAATATTCAGTTAAAGTTAAAACGCATAAATCCGAGTCTGAGGACGAGTGTAACATCACGGGGTTCCTTCTCTTCCAAATGACAGTAGTTATGGTATGTTCTGCTTGATTTGGTTCAGGAGGAACTGTGAAAGGCGGCTGATGTTTCGTTTGTGCTGCTCGGTGACTGACGTCCGTCTAACTCTGACATGTGATGGTGTGTGGAGGAAGGAAATATATACGTTGACAGACCGGTTGAACATGAAAACAATGATTGGAGAAACATTTTTTTATGTATGTACATTTTTGATTAATTAGGCCACTTGATTGCTATCAGGATGTGAAGAATTTCAACTCCTAACCCTGAATTTTTAGCTGCAAAAACCTGATAAACTTTAAAGGAGGGTCTCAAGTCATTTCTGCAAATCAAAGTGTCATAGAGTTTGTCTTTGGCAGGTAAATAACTCAAAACACCTTAGCAACCGCATAGCAATGACCTAGCAACCACCCTGGTATCATGGCAATGATATTTGCATGGGCAAACACCACTCATATTTTCTCCAGAAAGGGTCAAATTTGACTTATCGTTTGTTATTTTCTATTTCTCCATCTTTCTCTGTCCCTCGCTCATCTTCAGCTGCACGCGTAAGAGTTCATACACCCTTTAAGACCAACAGGGAGGTGAAACGGCATCCAATAGCATACGAGAAACAAGCAGAATATAATGTTACAGTGGAACAAATCTTTAAACGTTTGGATTGGTAAAAAAAAATAACTCTTCTTCTAAAATAATGAAGTCAAAAGAACAGTTTTCTATGTGAATGTACTGAAAAATGTGATTAAAGCTGTATTTTCAGCATCATTACTCCAGTCAAATCATTCTAATATGAGGATTTGATGCTCAAAAAACATTTATGATTATTATTAATGTTGAAAACTGTTGTGCTGCTTCAGATTTTTGTGGAAACCAGGCGTTTTCCAGGATTCATTGATGAATAGGCCATTCAAAGGAGCATTTATTTGAAATGAGTGTGACTTTTCATCATTTTAATGCATCCTTGCTGAATGAAAGTGTTCATTATCTGCCCAATCACGTTTTTGACAGGTTTCGTGAGATTTGAACCGTTGTGTTTGATAAGTGTCCACATACCTGTGCAGGTGATCTGCTCTCAACCCGAAGAATACAACCTCCGCGAGGTTCTGTGCGACGGGTCACCAGAGGGACCGTTACTGCGCAACCCGGGTAACCACGACCGAGGCCGTGTCCCGCGGCTGCCCACCTCCACAGACGTGGAGTCAGTGCTGAGCCTCACCGAGTACGAGACGGGGCCGATGGACAGACGGGCCAACCAGAGCTTCAGGAACACTCTGGAAGGTAATGCAACATGTTTAGAGAGTGAAAAGAGACGTCACACATCAGGGATTAAACACTCAGCGCGTCTCACCTGTGCAGGTTTTGCGAGTCCTGAGACGGGGTTGGCGGTAACAGGTCAGAGCTTGATGCACAACTCCTTACACGTCTTCATGAACGGATCCATGTCTTCAGTGCAGGGGTCCGCCAACGACCCCATTTTTCTTTTACATCATGCCTTTATTGACAGGTAAAATACAAGCACACACGCACACAAGCACTCGCATACACACACATTGCAGAGCCAACATCTGAAGAGTATTTTGAAGCATAACTCACTCATAAAGCTGTGCAATAGTCCTGAATGACGCCTCACATCGTGCAATTTTGTAAATAAAAATATACATTAAATCAGGGATTCACAAACTTTTTTTGTCAGAAACTCCTTTGATCTAAAATTATTATTTTTGCATTTCACGCCACTAATTCTTCCATTCCTGCACCTTTTTATTTTTGCATTTATCAGACGATTTTATCCAAAGTGACTTGCATTGCATTCAAGAAACACATTGACTTTCTAATCAGTTCTTGCTTTCTCTGGGATCGAACCCATGACCTTGATGTTGCAAGCGCCACTCACTACTGATTGAGCCACAGGAAAGACTATAAACCATTATGAACCGCTCTTTGAGCACTGGCATTATTCCATCCTGCTTTAAGTGATTAGGACATGTTTGAAGAAGCCAAATCTTGATCCCTCAGATTTGAATAATTTTCGAGCTATGATCAATAATCAATGCCTTTCCTGTCAAAAGAACTGGAGAAGATTGTTTTTCTTCAACCCTCTACAATCTTATCAGACCATAATAGTTATGATAAATTTAAATGGAGGTTTAGGGTCCATCATAGCACTGAAACCACGCTCCTGAAAGTGTCAAAAGACCTTTTGCTCACTTTGCTTTGGGATGTTGGCAATCGACTGGTTCGATTCGTTTCTCTCCAATTGATCCGTTTCAGTTACAACTGGTAATCATTCATCACCTTCAGTTTCTCTATCATGCAGGATCCATACTTGCATTTCATTGTTATGCTGACGGACGACACTCAGTTGCACGTCCCTTTGCATCCACTTCCACTGTCCCATCATTGTTGAGAGTCTTAAAGATGTAAAATGCCGCATGGCTAAGAATTTCCTCCACTTAAATGAGAACAAAACTGATGTTGTTGTTGTTTTTGGCCCATTTCTAGCTGCTTGGAGCCTCTCCAGGAACCTTCACCCATGCACAAAAAATCTGGCCGTAATTTCACACGATGTTGAATTTTGCAAAACAAGTTAATGCTGTAGTGAAATCAAGTTTCTGCTACTTAAGAGTAGCTCAAATGAAACCTATGCTCTCATCTAGAGATCCGGAGACGATCATCCATGCTTTTATTCCATCCAGACTGGACTATTGTAATGAGAAAAAGGGACAGAATCACCCCAATTTTAAAATCTCTGTAATGTTTACCAGTCAGATATCGGATCGACTTCAAGGCCCTATTACCGTATTTTTCGCCGCATAAGACGCATTTTTTCTTCCCCAAAACTGGGGGGGAAAAGTTGGTGCGTTCTATCCGACGAATATAAAGAATCCGCGGAGCGCCGCCACGGCCTTAGCCATGGTGATGACGCGTGGTGAGGAAGTTCGGCGCTCACGCTTCACTCTCTGTGAGTCACGCTTCTTTCTCTTGGTTTAGTTTCACTTCTCTCAGCTGCACTCGTGAGCCTCGCGTTCTCTGCTTCCGCGGTGACTCGCGTCTCGCCAGGTGTTGTACCGAAATCTGACTCCCCAGACAAATCTCACTCCCCTACGCGCGCGCATTAATACGCGCTGCATCGAGCTGACCGCACTTCCTTGAGCATATTCGCCTACAAACCCGCTTACATGAATAAGCAGAAAATGAAATTATATTACAGTTATAATGAATTATAGTAGGCCTATGGGTTTACCAGGGGGGAGTCAGATTTTCACAGCAGAAAAATACACCTGTGAAAATCTCACTCCCGTCACTAACTCTGGTTTAAAAGCTCACAGACTTAACATATTTATTTTATTATCTCATTATGGTATGGACATTCTTTGCTCAAAAGCATTTGGTTGTAACAATTATAGTAAGGTTTTACCAGGGGAGTCAGATCTTCACAGCAAAAAAAAATAACTCACCATATTTATCTTATTGTCTCATCATATGGTGAGTCTGTGAGCTTTTAAACCAGAGTTAGTGAGGAGAGTGATTTTCACAGGTGTATTTTTCTGCTGCAGAAAAATCTGGATGTTAGTGAGGGGAGTGAGATTTGTCCGGGGAGTCAGATTTCGGTTCAACACCCCACTTCCCGGTTTACACACAAATTATTGGAGTTCGAATAAAAACATTACAGCCTTATTTTTGTTACTTTCACTGTTTACTGACTGTTAATGATAGTAAAGATAGTTCTTAATATGTTACATGGTTGGCATAAAATTGTTTTATGTTTTTTGTGCTGTTAACTTTATACAGTTGATATAAAATATTTTACTACAGTATTTGGTTCAGAAACTTTTTTTCTAGATTTTTCTCCTTTAAAATTGGGTGCGTCTTATATGGCAAAAAATACAGTAATCATTTTTAACATTTTAAATTTACTTCTCTGTCTGATCTTATTCTGCACCAGCCAGTAAAGAATCTGACATTATCGGCGGATAAATTATTGCTCCAGGAACCGCGATCCCGACTCAAGCGGAAAGGCAATCGTGTATTTTCGGTAGATCTAGATTATGGAATAACTCATCACTCGCCATCCGCGCTGTGAATGCTTTTAAATCGTCTTTGAAGAAGCTTTTATATCTTGCCGTTTGACTCTCACTCAGGAGAGAACGAAATATGAATTTTACGGTGTTGTGTGAATTTTCTATGTTTGGTTTTCTTGATTGCTTTGTACAGCGCTTTGGGCCGCACTCCAGGCAGTAGAACTGTGCTTTATAAAAAATCAACTCAATTGAACTAATAACTAAAATATTTAGTTGAACTGTCCCTGAGATTTCAATAATTCATCTTTGCATGTTCATAGTTCTCTGATCTCAGTTGATATCAAACTTTGTTTTGTTTTTTACAGTACAAGGCAGCATGATTCGTTCAAAGAATTGTTCAGTCGGTGCGGAAAGTATTCAGACCACAATTCTGTCTCTGAGCTCTTCAGGCAGTTCCTTTGAGCTCATGATTCTCATTTGTTCTGACATGCACTGTGAGCTGGAAGGTCTTATATAGACAGGTGTGTGTCTTTCCTAATCAAGTCCAATCAGTGTAATCAAACACAGCTGGACTCAGATGAAGGCGTAGAACCATCTCAAGGATGATCAGGAGAAATGGACAGCACCTGAGTTAAATATAGTCACAGCAAAGGGTCTGAATACTTACAACCGCGTGATATTTCAGTTTTTCTTTTTTAATAAATCAGCAAAAATGTCAACAATTCAGTGTTTTTCTGTCAATATGGCGTGCTGTGTGTACATTAATGAGGAAAAAAATGAACAAATTATTTTAGCAAATGGCTGCAATACAACAAAGAGTGAAAAATTTAAGGGGGTCTGAATACTTTCCGTACCCACTGTATATTCAAATTTTGTCCTATCTTTTTTTAATTTCCCAGGGAAAGCAAGAACTGTGTTTCTTGAATGCAATGCAAGTCACTTTGGATAAAAGCGTCTGACAAATGCATGAATGTAAATGTAAATAGATTTAATAATAACTTTTACATGAATATTTTTGAGACTTCATTATTAACTTTTCAATAGTTCTGTTTAGGGTTAAGAGTTGGTTAGGAGAACATAAATACATTTTGAATTTAAAGTGCTACAAAATACAGTGGTTATTTCAGCACACAAAGGCAAGATGAAAAGATGAAATTTAAACCTTTCTGAAAACAGTCGTTCCCTTAAGATAAAATCACATCAATGGCCTATTTTAATGTAAGAGAGTATGTAAGGTATTATGAGCACAAATATGATGTTGTCATTGCAGCTTGTGTGTTTGTGTGTTTCAGCATCTTTGAGCAGTGGCTGAGGAGACATCAGCCTCCCCGCACACACTACCCGACCGCCAACGCCCCGATCGGACACAACGACGGACATTTCATGGTCCCCTTCATCCCTCTGTACAGAAACGGAGATTACTTCCTGTCCACTAAAGCTCTGGGATATGAATATGCATATTTACTGGACCCAAGTGAGTTATTAGTATTAACACACATTTCACGATTCGATTTCAATTCACAGGTTTCAATTCAATTCGATTTGATATTGATTCATTTGGATATATTTTAGGTACTAAAAACGACTTAGACTTACAAGTTAGTCATATTCATTTTTGTTCCTCAAAACTTTTTTTTTTTAAGTTAGTTACATAAAAAGGTATATTGGTCTCATTTGAATGTGAAATTAAGACTGATCAGTCATAACAAATTGCTAGTTCTTCAGACACAGTCTTAACTTATCAGGTGTTTATGCAACTAATACACAAACATTAGAGACTTTATAATTATAGCTATGATTACTTTTGAATGACATAATTATATCTACTCCAATTAAGTCAAATAATTAAAATACGGCTGTCATAAAGACTTTTTTTTGGCGGATTAAGTCAAAAATCTTATATTGAAGAGTAAAAACAAAATTTAGCAAAATTCTTCTCTCTGGGCTTTATTTCTCTGGCTAATTATTGAGCTGTGGTCACTGAATGGCTTTTCTGTAGTAAATGTGGCACTGCATGACATTGTTTACAAGCATTTTATTGATGTTTTTTATGGTTGAAACAGAAGCTGCATTTTAATGGCCTTTAATAATTCAATTGCAATCGCATTACAAACACAGTTGGAATAAAAAAAATTTAACCGCATCAATCAGAATGAATTGGCCTAATCCATTTAAAATTGAATTCGGATTGTAAGGGGAGGTTTAAAACTTTTCTAATCCGATTGAAAAGCGAAAGTGTAAAGTATGGAGCATGTGCGTAACGACGCGAGGAACCAGCTGCTGCTGAATGAAGTGCCATGAATGACTGACATGATATTTTAAAACGTTCCTTCCACTCATCATCGTCTGTGAAGCGGCGCAGGACAATGTCCCGATGGTCCTTGATTCGACTTTCATCCATGTTTTGGACGTGGGAAGAGGCGTTTTTACAGCTTGCAGAATATAAGCTTCATGTGCTCTCGTCTCCTGATTCGGACCCGAAATAGATCAATATTAAAGGGTTAATTCACCCAAAAATGAAAACGATCCCATAATTTACTCCATTCTAGATGTATATGACTGTTCTTTCAGCCAAACACAATTACAGTTATATTAAAACATATTCTGG
>JAWRVZ010000171.1:1400000-1402500 GCA_037043235.1 Rhodeus uyekii | reverse complement strand
GAACATTCAGATAGTCCGGACGATTGTCCCGCCACAGCTGGAGACAGAGGGAAATAAGTTTCTGAAACAGACTTGATCCATCAGGCTTTAATAGTTCATATGATATAGTGAGAATATGGAGCTCAAACTGCTGAAGAAATATGAGCAAACGGAGCAAAAATAAGCAGTTTGGTGCAGATGTTAATATTTATCTGACTGAAAAGAGATGAAATTCTGATGCTTTTAATGCAAACCAATGAGATCTTTTGCTATCAATCAAGACATGTAGTAGGTTGTGTGAAACTGGTTTTACAGCAGAGTTTTGATCCTGTAGAAGCCTTTTGTTTATCAGATATGATATAGCAGGCTTTATAGGGTTAAAGAGGAGTAATCACTATCAGTGTAAATATCAACCCACATTACACATTAATATATGTATATCAATATCCAGTAGGTGGCAGTATAGACTAGAGTAACTTTCATGCATACTGCATAATTTCTGGACATTTTGGATAGTATTTTTCAAATGGCATTCACAGATTTTATGTGTCCAAATGTGCTTTCAGAGCCATTGTGTGTACGTGTGTATCTGTATGCATGTGTGTGTGTGTGTTTGTGTATGTGCATGTGTGTGTGTGTGCATGTATGCGAGTGTGTATGTATGTGTGTGTGTGTGTGTGTATATGCGAGTGTGTGTGTATGCGTGTGCATGTGTGTGTGTGTGTGCGTGCGTGCGTATGCATGCATGTGTGTGTGCGCGTGTATGCATGCATGTACGTGTGCATGTATGTGTGTATGCGTGTGTGTATGCATGTGTGTGTGCGCATATATGTGTGGGTGTATGCATGTGTGCGCGCATGTGTATGCATCTGTGTGTGTGTATTCGCTTTGGATAAAAGCGTCTGCTAAATGAGTAAATGTAAATGTGTGTGTGTGAGCGCACGCGTGTGTGTGCGTGCGCATATATGTGTGCATGTATGTGTGTATGCGTGTGTGTGCATGCATGTGTGTGTGCATGCATGCGTATATGCATGTGCGTGTGTGTGCATGCGCGTGTGTGTGCATGTGTGTGTGCGCATGTGTGTGCGTTTTACCCTCTCATGAAGGCCACACAGTAGATCAGCAAACCAATAGAAGGACTGAAGGTCCCTGCAGACCCACACGAAATACATCCTCCTCATCTTATACTGACGCCAGTCATCACTGCAACACACACAGCTGTGGATTTACACCACTGGTACACATGTGCGTTAAAAGCGTTCAGGAGAGATTTACATGGCTATACTCAGAGCACTCACAACAGAGCTTGCAAAACACAGGCGAACGGCGTGACTCCGATCCCTCCCGCCACACACAAGCTGACCTCGTAACTAAACACCTCCTCTGACGGACTGCCAAACGGACCATCCACGTACACTCTAGGACGGGACAAGAAAGCAGAACCACCAATGAGATGAGAGATGTGAGTGTGGGCAAAATAGCGCACGTCCATTCTAAGCCAAACATTTTTCACGCATATGTGAATCCTCTGTGTGCAGGGAACACACAATATGCAATAAGCTAGAATTCTATTACTAATACAGTAATACCTTGAGATACGAGCGTCCCGACATACGAGTGTTCCGAGATATGAGCAAATGTTTGCTTTGAGAAACGAGTAAATATTTGAGATACGAGCAGCTTACAGACGCTAGAGGTGTTCAGCACTCGCAGCAGCTCAAGCTCCTCATTTATGGTGTAATTGCATATGATCTCCACTAGAGGCAGCTTGGTTTTACAGCGGGGGTTACCGGGGGCAACGAGTGATTCACGAGTATTAAGCTGGGAGCAGCACGAGTTATGAGTGTTCAATAATAATAAATATGAGCTTCTGAGGATATCCAACACACAACACGGGAACAAACACTACACTTCCGTATTGTGTTTGCGTTATCTACGTTATTCAGTGTCTCCTAGTTCTGCCTGTGTGTGTATGTGTGTGTGGTCACTGAACACCTGATTCTCATATCATCTGCCTATCTCCCTGCTTTCGCGGCTCCCGCAAATTCGTTCTCTCGCGGCTTCCGCAAGTTCGTTCGTTCGAGGCTCCCATGTTCCACGACTTTAACTCACTTCATTTGTTTTCTGCACTATTATAATAAATTAATTTGTAAAACATCCTCGCTTTCCCCCCTCATCCCTCCTCTCTCTCCTCCAAGCAGGCTGCTCAAACCTGAAGTGCATTACAGTAAATTGTCAAGTATTTTAGAGTTTAATTGTCAATTATTAATTAGTATTTATATGAGATCTTAATGGTTACAATTTTAAATGCAATTAATAGGGTAAAACCAAAAAAAAATTAAAATGGGCATTTGTGGTCGTGTGGAACGAATTAATTGATTTTTAGTGCATTCTTATGGGGAAATTTGTTTTGGTTTACGAGCTCGCTCTTGGAACGAATTAAACTCGTAAACCGAGGTATTACTGTATCTGTAAAATAGTAAGTTATACAAAACAAATCCACCAATGAGAAAACGCTCTT